>CM053401.1:3798880-3880931 GCA_028644305.1 Xerus rutilus
CCATCCATCCATCCATTCATGTATCCATCCATCCAATCCTTGATCCTAGATGGTGCCCCAGTTCTGGATTTCTGTAGTCTCAGTCCAGTGCTCTTACAACCCCATACAGCTGCCCCTCAAATTCAACTTTCTCCAAAAATGAGACCTTTGCAGAAACCCTCAGAAGGTCTTTGGCACTGCTCTTAGGCAGCAGACTCTCACAGACTCTCATGCTAAGCCTCAAACTACACTTTACTCCTGCCTCGTCCCTCTCCCTCCCACCTCACACACCTGCATTCCAGAGCAGTGATCTTGGGGTGAAGGGTGGGAGAAGAGTGGTTATTTTCCATCCGTGGCTCCTGAAAGACGTTGCCATTTGGCCCCTGCCACTGGTGCGGGAGCTCTGGAGATGCGGAGCGGGGGCTTCAGACACTCACTTGGCACTAGCTGTCATGGAGGAGGAAAAGTTTAGGAGAAGAAATGCACAAAACAATTCGGGATGAGTTTAGAGTTTTTATTTTTTAATTCTTCTTTTGTTTTTGAAGGTGCCCAAGACCAAAGTTCTCTTCAAGATGTCAGGCTTTTCAAAAAATGATTAAAATGCATCAGATGATTAAACAGAGCTGCTTCAGACTTAATTTAGCAAACTGTAACATTTTTATCATTTTTATAAAGCCCTTTTTAATGAAAACCGTCTGCGAGGAGACCAAATATCAAGTCTGAAATCATGTTTTCTCTGTATTTGTTATCCCTGAAGATGTTATTTCCAGATTTTACAGAAATAATAAATTTCATTTAGAAGTTTGAGCCTCCGCAGCCGTGCCACACATCTCTGAATTTTCCAATTTGCAGCGCAAGAAGCTAATCCCACTATAATTTTTCATACTTGCCAACTCCTGACCACAGTTTCATACCTTCCTCGCCTCTTTGTAAATGCTGTACTTGTAGCAACATTCGACCCAACATGTTTATTTTACATGAGCCCAAAAAATGTTGTTCTAATAAGCATAAACATATTTTCTCAGTGACAAAATGTTTTCATCCTGTTGCTCCTGATTTCACAGGTCACCGCGTGTGGCTGTTTCCCACGAACAGTCTCCTGGATTCACGGGGCACCAGGCGGCAGGCACATGAGCTAGACATGCCCGCACATGGTATCGTCTGCTGGGAGTCCGGCCTGTCCTGGACACCCCTGTGGTGATACCTCGTTAACAGAGCTAAGACTTCCAACTCCAGGAATTAAGGCGACCATAAAACTACCTCAAAAGTGATTTCTCAGTTCCAAGGCCTGTGGCCTGTCTTGGTGGCAGTCTGATGGCCTTGCTCCATGTGGGAAGCAAGGGTGGCTAGAGCTGGGAAGCCCCGTGAGATGGCCCAGGGCTGCAGCCCCAGCTGGCAAGCTTGTGACTGGCACCTATTTAGTTGGAATGAGGCCTGGCCACGAAGCCAAGGTAGCAGGGGGTGCTGCTCACCTGGTTTAGCCTCTCTGGCTTCCAAATTCTGCCTCCAGAAGTCAGGGGGGTCATGTGGCCAGGTAGTCCCTCCCTGGCTCCCCCTGGAAGGCATCTTGTCAACCTAGGGAGCTTTGGAGACTGCAAGAGGATTTGGTGGGGACAATGGAGCCCACTGCCTAAAAAGGATGCCTTCTCAGCTGATCCAGCAGAGCAGACATCTCACCAATGAAGTCTCGAGGACCATCCTGTTCTGCCTACAATCTAGCTTTACTGGATTCTGAGAGAAACTCCCAGTCACTGGCCTCTGAAGACTGACCAGAAAGGTGAGCTACAACCAGGACCATCAAGAAAGAGCTGGTATCTGTGAGGTTCGACATCCAGGTGCCGCTGGCCCTGGTGGGCTGCCTCCTGCCTTCGCATGGCTCTAGGGCATCACTGGTACAATTGGTCTCAGTTCACTTGAGTGCCAAATGTTTATCAAGGACAGGAGGTAGGCGGACTGCCACCCGTGCTTGCACGCAACCGAAGAATTTCCTGGGACATGGGACTTTCAGAGGTAAAACCAGGAAAGTCCTGGAGAAAGAGAGAGGCACACAGCGTTGATACCACCTTCTGTAGTGGAAAGTAACTTTCTGATGGAGGTCCGTAGTGGTCTCTCCTCCACTATGTGTGGATGCCAGAATACTTCCCGTGTAACACCATAAGTGTCTCTCAGCTGCTTCCAAGTGTCAGGAAATGTTCTCCCCACCAGGGTTAGGCAGACCATCAAGATCCTACCCAATCATCACCAGGGAACTAGTGCCCAGGGACGTGATACCATGGGTAGCTGGACTTCCCAAGAGGCCAGTCCTCTCATCAGATGTGGGAAGAGACAGGCCAGACTGAAGACAGAGCTTTGCCCAAGGTTGCTCCATGAGAGCTTGCCCATGGCTGGAATGTGGGGACACGCTAGACCCCAGGTCTCAGATCTCCAGACCTAGAGCCTTTTCTCCACAGCACCACACCCAGGCTGGGCCCCAGCAAACCTCCCCACGATCTTCTCCCAAGAAATGCTGCTGACTTCCAGTTCAGCTGAGGTCACTGCAAACTCCATGCAGCTTATGGTCGCATCCAGCCACATGCCCCCCATCATTGCAAATACCCCCAGCTGGCCCTGCCGCTGAACTGGCAATCTTCTGACCCCATGCTGGGAAAAACAAAGGTCCAATTCAGCCTCCCGGGTGGGAAAGGGATCTCATTAAGGCCCTGGCAGCCGACATGGGGACCAAAGTATTGTTTTTAATGGAAAAACAGAATTTACTGTTATGTGTTAGATTCAAGGTTTCATCCAGGGGAATTAATCGGATTGCTACTGGCCTTCTGTCGCATAGCCTTTGACTCCACATCCTCCGAGAAGTCACGGACCAGGGCCGTGAAATTGGTTCATTTCTCTTTCTGTTACTTAATGAAGCCCCAGACAGCTCCAGCACGGCCGGCCTCCCCGGGGCGGCTGTGAATTACCTCTCACCTGCAGTTGCCAGTCTCTGAGCGATCGCCAGCCTGCCCGCCCCTCTCCTCCTGCTGACCCTGCCTGCGCACACTGTTGAGTTCATCAGAAGACAACTCTGGTCACCACCCGCTCTTTTTCAGAGGCCTCTGGAGCCTCCAGAACAGTGTTCAAATACCCCCATTTCCCAAGCTCCGAGTTCAACCAACTTTACCTTTTTATTGGAGCATAACACCAGGCAGAAAGGAACATGGCTCTTAGGGACACAGGCTGAACTGATCTCCTTCAGTTAGCCAGTCTCCAGAATGATGACCAGAGGCTCACCAACACTGCCAAACCTCTGAAGGCATTCAGGCTGGCACCTCCTGTCCCAGGGTGCCCATGGCTCTCCATCTACACCATTTGTGAACCTATTTTTGCATTTTCACAATGAAATTATACACCCAGCTATATACTATTTTTGTGTGTCCAGTTCAACAAGCTTTAAAAATGTTATCTCCCACTTCTACAGGGCTAGGGAGCAGCAGGCCTTATTAACTTGTCTCAACATGTCTCAACCTGCTGTGTGGCCCCGTGCAGGTAACTTAACATCCCTGAGTCTCTGTTGGCTCTTCTGTTAAGTGGGGATCATGGTGTCATCTTACAGGATGTTGTGTGGACAGGTGATAAGGAGGTAGTGAGCTGGTCTTGAGCCCCACTAGATCACTACTACAGTTGGAATCGATGTCCTGTCTGCATCTTGCCTCAGAGGAAGAGAGCAAGTCAGAAAAGTGCTTCTCACCCTTGGAAAAAGCTCAGAAGCCCCTAGGAAAGTTCCTGCAACCCAATAGCCTCCGCAGTGTCCTGGAGGGACTCTCAGACCCTGTTCTTTATCTTGTAGAGCTTGCTGGGTGGGGACTCACTGAGTAACTCTGAAGCCCCCTCAGTGAAGTAGGGGGCATCCACTTCCTTCAAACTTCCTACAAGACAAAGGTCCTTGCCCAGGGTGAGGACAGGGCCACAGCATCTCCGTGTGTCCCTGACACCCATGTCTCAGAGGTCTAGATGGCCCCATGAGGAGGGGACACATTTGAATATCTCAGAAGTTGCCAAGAGCTTTAGAGCTAAGCTCGGCCTGGCCCCAGGGGGCTGCTGCTCAGGGGTGGAGAGCAGGAGGAGGGCTCTCTGCAGCCCACCCTCCTGAAGGGACTTCCCACCCAGACACCCCGAGCTCCTCTTCCCCCTGGCCAGAAACTACAAAAGTCAGTCCCTCACCAATGTCCTGAATGGACTGAAAATGACCATGAGAGTAACCAGAGCATTAGGACCAAGGGGGAAATTCTGGTCCCTCAGGCAGAGCACGGCTTCCCAACCAGCTGCAAACCCAGAAGCCATCAGGGAACCAATACCCAGTGTCAAATCACAGATTGAGTGGTGGACGCCGAGGGCACCAGAGAGGCTGAAGTTGTGGGTAAGTGACGGACGGGAGGAAACATTCACAGCCCTTCTGATGGACAAAGGTACAATGCTCCCCAAACACGCCTCTTACAGACTGATTGACATTGTTCCCAGGAGGAAATGGACAAAGCCCCTGAACAGGCAATTCATGGTAGAGAAGTAAAAATAGCAGCAAACATCTGAAGAGCTTCTCGGCAGGGAATTTTGAAGTACAAAATAAAAACGAGGAGACGTGCCGTTCTTTCTGCCTTTGACGTTGGCCCAAATGTTCCCGTTGGACAACACGCAGAGCTATCGGGGCTGTGCGGGGAGGGCACCTGCCTGCCCAGCTGCGGCCATGTGCGGGTGCATTTGGGGACAGTGCTTTAAGGAGCAGGAGAGCTTGATGGTACAGAGTGCCCAGGGCAGGGTGGGCATGCTTGTCATCACTTCTCTCTACCTTGGCATACCTCGCCCCTCACAGCCCGGGGCCTGGTGCCACCCTGCGGGTGGGGAGGAGTGGTTCAGGTATGAACCTTCCTCACCCTGGGGTGACATTTCTCTTGTGTGTGAGAGGGTCTAAACAGCGGCCTCTCCCTATTCTGATACACCTGCATGTCTCCAATGTGCCGGGCTGTGGTGGGCAGCTTCAGGGTGGTATCTGGGACTCATGCATGCTGGCTCCTGTGCCTGGGCAAGCTCTCCCCTTCGGTGTGAGCTGGTCCTGAGCCCCTCTAAAAGAGAAGGACAGAGCAGATATGAAGGAGGTCACCCCAAAGATTGGGATCAGCATCGAGTCTCTCTTCCTGTCTTACTCTGTCCTCTTTTGCTCTGGGGAAGGAAGCCACCATGCTCTTGGTGGCCCTGTGGAGGAGCCCATATGACCAGTGACCACAGCCTGCCAAGGACACATGGGTGAGCTCAGACATGGACTTCCCACCAGTTGAGCCTCCTGATGAGACTGCAGCCCCAGCAGAGCTTTCTCGGCAGGCTCCCCATCCTGCAGACCTTGGCATCCAGCTGGCCACCCACATCCTGACTCAATTGTGTTTCTTGTCCCTAGCTGCTAAATTCTGTGGCCGTCTATCACACAGAGATGGGTAGCTAGTACAGGATGTCCCCAGAGAGAAAAAAGAGGCACTTACTGACTATGGTCTGGTCTCGTTCTAGCCTGGGATGTTTCAGAGGGGGAAACTGAGGCTGGGTCAGAGTGAGTTGTGCCCAAAGCCCCTGCTGCTTTGATCAGGGGCTAGAGTACCCTCTGTGGCAAGTCTGATTTGGATCCTGGGACAGAGTTCACCCCAGGCTCTTTGCCTGAGGAAGACGTGCTGCTAGTGGGGTGCTCTCATAGGAGAGAGCCCTTTGAACTCTGGCAAGGGTGGTGGCCCGGGGCAAAGGAACCAGTGGGGTAACATCCCACATCCCCATCTGTCCACAAACCACTCTCTGTCACTTGTCACTGACTTTGTGCCACTCCTGCAGGTAGGGCAGGCAAGGTGAAGCCAGGGCTCAGAAGAGAAGAAAGTGACTCAGGCCACCTCACAATCTCTGCAGAGCGATAAGCAGGGCCAGCTGAAGCCTCCAGACCCAGGGCAGCTGCAGCTGCTCCTGCCTGAATCCACAAACCCTCCCTAGATCTGTAGACAGAGCTGCCCTGGGAGGAGTGGAAAGGCAGGCACACACCCCTCTCTGGCCCTCGGTCTGAGGCTGAAGTGTCTTCCTGCTTTGTCCCCTTGGGCCCCAGTTCTGGGTCTGGTGAACCCACTGCACATCACATTCCAAAGAAATAACAACTGGGATTCCAGGCAAGATACAGGACTCAGGGGCACAAATTCAAACATCAGACAACTGGGGAGTGCCTTAGGGTGTGAGTGTGTCCAGGCACTATTTGTGATGTACCTGTACTGAAAACCACCTGTTGTTTGTGTGAAATTCCAGCTGAACAAGGTGTGTTTTTTTTGCATTTGCTAATAATCTGGCAACCCTAGGACAAAGGCCACAGGCTCCCCCGGGGGTTGATGACCCTTGGGCTTTGGGGCTGGGCCACATGCTTCTTTTCTTGGATGTGGGAGCCAGGGACTTCGAGAGGCAGAATGGCGGTCTGATCATGAACCAGACCTTCCTGCCATCGCAGGCTGGGCCCAGCCCTGGGTACCTCTGGAGATGGTGGTGGGTGGTGAGCTCCCCGTCACTGGAGAAGTGCTGGCTGGAGCGGGGACCCTGATGTGGGAGGAGGGGAGGTGTGAGCCCCTCAGGTCAAGGGACTGAAAGGCTGCGAGGGCTTTCCTGGGGAGGATGTGGTTGGAGCAGGTCAGTAGGGCGGAGGGGGCAGCAGGAGGCAGCTGGCCACAGGAGGCTGCAGAGGCTGCACAGCCCATCCACCTCGCCCCATTTTCAGGGCCACCTCACACTGGTCCTGCTCTGTCCTCAGTCTTTCTTTGCCTCTGAGCTTCTGCTGCCTCCTGCTTCCCGTGGGCACCCCACGTTACCATGGCACCCCACATTACCATGGGCTCTCCTGGACCCTCCTGATCTGCCCGCCCCGAGGTCCTCATCTTACACCTCAGTCCCTTTGCATGGAAGCTGGCCTGCAGGCTGGTGGTTCCATCTTTGGGGACCCTTGTCCTCTGGTTTTCTCAAGAACAGCAGCTACAGGGCTGTGAGGGGGTCTTCAGAGGAGCCCTATTTTGGGAGCTCAGCGCTTTCCTTGAGCCCTAGGAGCCCTTGGTGGGTTTGCAGCCCAGCCCTCTCCCCAAGCCCCTGGGGAAGGGTGTGGCTGGGGCAGCCTGAGCCCCCAGACCCTGGCATGGGCGGGACAGCCCCATGAGCTGCAGCAGCCGGGCCAGGGCTGGGTCCCGTCAGCCTCCCCTGAGCGTCTCTCCAGTCACATATGCTTTAGGTTAGGCTGGAGGAGGGTGTTTTCTACCCTGGCCTGGCACACAAGCCAGCCGGGGCGCCTGCTGCCCACAGTCCTGGCAGGGCTGGCGGGCGGCGGGCTTCCCAGGCTGAGCTCTGCTCCTGGAGCTGAGAGGTGGGAGAGCCCCGGCAGAGTGACTGGGGTGCCAGAGAGCCTGGGTGGGGGCAGCCAGCCATGCATGGAGGCTCAGGAGGCTCCTACGCCAGCCCCTGGCTGTGAAGCCCCCAGGGGAAGGGACAGTGGCCTCTGACACTGCATCAAATCCCGCTCAGCCTGCGTGCAGAGTCTCTGTCCTCCCCTCCACCTTTCCTGGTCCTCTGACAGGGAAGGTCTTTCCGTGGCCTTCGCCTTTTCTTCCTTCGCCTGGTCCTCTAACTTGGAAAGTCTGTGGCCTTTGCCTTTCTCCTCAGCAGGTGGGGCCAAGGGCCAATGTTCCCCAGGTATTCACGCACCCAGGCTCCTCTGGGCACCTGAAGATGTGACAGTTTCTCTGCACCAGAGGCCACCACCGCCCTCATCAGTGACCCTGTCCTGCTGGCACTGACCCCTTGGAGGGGCTCCTGGTTCCCACCCCATGTAGTCTGACCCTCAGACCCTTTTCTCCAGCCTCGCTCCATCTGCCTCCTCTCCCTAGAGAGCACGTGCAGTTCCCAGCTGCCGTTCCCTCCCCAGGGAATGTGCTGCCTTCAGCCCCAACCTCAGGGTCCTGCCTGGAGTCCCCAACTTGAGTGAGGGCATGGTTGTGCACTGTCTCCCCGGCATTCGGGCCATTCCTCCCGTTGCTCCTGCACCCAGCTCAGCGGGGCCTGGGCACACAGCAGGAACTGGCGTGTGGCAGCAAGCCTGCATGGGGTCGGTCACTTTGGAAACTGGCGACTTTGGCACTGAGCAGTATGGCTGCTCTACCTGTCCTTACAGCCCTGGTGCAGACCAGCCCCTGAGACCAAGCAGTTACTGAATAAAAAGGTAAAGTCAGGGGACAACATCAAGAGGGGTGCCAGGGCCCTGAAACCCTGCTGGGCCAGAGGGTAGTTCTGGGGTTGTCAGCGCCAGGAGGAGAAAAGCTCATGCAGAGTGGACTTTCAAGCTGGGCTGTGAGGGATGAGTAGGAGTTTGTGAGGTGGAGAAGTGAAGAATTTAATGCCTGAATGAATGTTTGCCTCCCTGCAAACCTGGGGCCTGCAAACTCCGCGCGGCCCAACATCTGCTTAAGACCTACTGTTGCACATGCTGTGAGCTGAGAATGAGTTTATGTTGTTTAGAGCTTTGCATTAAAAAAGAAGAATATGCAAGCAGGCCAGAGGAAGCTTCCAGCACCTAGAATTTTACTCTCTTGGCCTTTCCCAAAAGGTTTGCTGAGCCTTGTCTGCACACATGGAGGTTGTGTGGGACTAACTCTCTCAGGGGCCTGGGGAGGTTGAGCATAAGAGCGCAGGCTAGTCTGTGTGTGGGGAAAGGCCATGGATGCCAAGCCCCCACCCCTGTTGCCTGACCAAGGCCCCTTCTGGCCTCAGTGGGGGTTGGCCCTGTCTCCCAGGAAGGCAAGAGGGCTCCACGGAGATCACTGCTGTCACAGGCTGTGCAAGGCCGGCCCAGGGGCCTCCCACCCCTCCAGCTAGATCCTTGACCCTGGGCCTGGGAGGGACGGGACTCCCACACTCTTTTTGAATTAGGCGTATTTTCCACCGGCCGGCTGGGTCTGGAGGGACCCTGCAAGATGACGATCCAAGCTGGGTAACATTTAAGCTGTAATGAGCTGGAATTCTGGTGGTTTCTTTTAATCCCTCTGTGTTTACCCCAATCAGCGATGGAAGGTTGGCTGGGATGGTTGTCATTTTTTCTGTGCTCAGTGCTCTGGCAGGCCAGCTGGTTTTCCAGGAAAGACCCCTCTCTCCCCACATCTGCGTTGGCTAACAGCATCTTTAGAGGCCCAGTGGCCAGGGCTGGAGCGCAGGTCACTGTGGGCTTCTTGTTGCTGATCAGGGGCTTCACACCTTCTCCCGTGGTAGCCAGTGACTACCAGTTGCTGAGGCCAGAGTGAGCTTCCTGAGGACAGGCATGGTCCTGGTGCGGACCCTCCCAAAAGCACCACCTGAGACTAGGTTTCAATTCAGTTGGTTTACTTGGAAGGCGATCCCAGTAAACATGAAAGGGCAGGATGCATTTCCAAGCAAGTGACCAAGAGGGACTCCGAGGCACAATCCCCCACTGATCTCTAGGGGTGAGCACAGAGTGTGTGCCCCGGAGCAACCCACAGGGTCCGAGAGGCAAGATTCCCAGGGATATGAACTCCCCCAGGTGTGGGGCCAGCTTGAGTGGCTCAGCAGATTTCACAGCTCCTAAGAGAACCCCTCAGGCAGAGTGATGCTGCTGCCACAGCTGGATGGCCAGTGGCCTCTGGAAAGCTGGCTCCAGGGACGGAGCGGCCCCAGCACAGGTGCTGTGGTCATGTTTAGGCCGCTCGTGCCTCAGGAGCCCACTCCATGGCCACTTGCACTGTTAGTCCTCTAAGGCCTTGGATGGCTGACCAACCTTGTTTAAGTGCTAAGGAAATGGCTCAGTGTCCTGGGAAGGCACGTGGCTTTCGCCCAATGATGCCCAAGGATAGCACGAGGACCAAGGCAGGCCAGTGGCTTCCTTGCACCTCCTCTGGGGCTCAGTGTGGCCCCACACAGAAAATGCTCAGGAGCACGGGCTGTGTTCTGAGGTGCTACTTGAGGCCCTAGGTCTGAAGCATCCTGGGGGGACCTTGATCTGTGCTCAAAGCCAGTGTTGTGGCCTCTGATGGGCTCTGGGGACCAGCCAAATCCTCTGCCATACCTGTTGGGGCAGAGCTCAGATGTGTTGATGGGCTTGGGCCCTAGGAGAGCCAGGGTCCTGGGCACTGTTGTGCATCCCAGGCCTGACCAAGTGAGGCCCACATGGGAGGGGAACCCGAGGCCAAGTATTCTTTGCAGCTGGGCACTCTCTGCTTCATCACCTGGGTCCCCGCCCAGGAGGCCCTGCCCTTCTGCTACCACAATGCACAGAAGACTAGAAAGCAGGCCCATTAACTTTACTTTGGAGGTGGCAGTGCCAAGGTGGCCCAGTTGGTGAGTGACAAAAAAATTTGTTCATGGGAAAAGGCTAGCCCATTCTATCAGTATCAGCTATTCACACTGCGTAACAAATGGCCAGATGCCAAGTGGCTTCAACAGATACTCAGTGCTTCCCTCTCAAGTTCCATGGGGTGGGGGTCCCGTCTGGCTGAGTCGGGTCCTTGACTCAGGGTCTCAAGCCACCACAGAAGTGTGGGTAATTCATATTCTCATCTAGAGGCTCAACTAGGGGAATGTCAGCTTCCAAGCTCATCTATGTGTTGGCAGAATTCATTTCCTTGAGGCTGCAGAACTCAGGGTGGCTTGCTCCTTCCAGGCCAGCAGGAGAACACTCTGACCGCAGGGAGGACTCAGTCCTTCCAGTAAAGACGTCCCCTGATTAAGCCAGGCCCGTCAAGCATAACACTTCTCTTGATGAACTGGACCTGGATCTACATCTCACCCACTTTGCCGTGTTCTGAAGTAAGTCTCATGACCCCTGAGTCCGTATCTCTGGGACTCAAGGGAGCAATTACACAGAGTGTGAGCACCTGGAGGTGGACTGCTGGGGTCATCTTGGGATTGGTTCATGTCACCTTCCTTTAGTTATTTGGCCACCCACCCCCCCCGCCAAGATGCTGGGGTTTTGTTGCCCATGGGGTGAAGGCTGCTGCCTGCTGCTATCTAGGTCCCTCTGCCCACGGTGCCCAAGAGTAGGCTGCTGGGTGGGACTTGGCTGCCTCTCCCTCACACCCTGGGCAGTGCTGGGTTCTGCAGGTAGGAGGTCGTGAGCTCCGGGGAGCCTCAGAGCTGACCTGCCTGATTCTCTGGGACCCAGGAGCCCAAGTGGACCTCGGACTCGGAGCCTGTTCCCACAAGCCCAAGTACCTTGTCACTGTGGGCGGTGGCTTCACCCCGGGTCTGCCCTGCTCCATCTGCTCTGTGACCTTTGGTAAGTCATTCACCCTTTCTAGTGTGAGGTGGGGGCTGGCACAGTAGAGCAGGGCAGTGTCCTCACCTGCGCAGTGGAAACCATGTGATCCAGGAAGGGGCCTTCTCTGAGACTCCAGGGGTGACGAGGGAGGGGTCACAGTGGCCAGACAACTGAGGGAACAGATGTGAAGGCCCCACGTCTCCACACCTGCCTTTCCTCTCTCCCAAGTTTGTGCTGTTTTGCTGAAAAAATATTTCTCCCTTTTCCCTTAAAAGAACAGAAAAGCAGAGACCTGCCTTTGGGCAGGGCCTAGAAGGAGCTCTGTGGGAGATAGAGGCTGGATGGCCCTGGGGCTACTGCCCAAACCGGCCCCATTACTGTGGGGATGCCTCCCTGCCACTCAAGGCCCCAGTGGCCCTCACCTCAACGCCAGCCAGCCAGAGCACGCATGACTAGCACTGCCTTGACCTCCGCCCGCGTGCTCCCGAGGTCTGCAATGCGACTGGTCATTTTAATTTGCCCACCCAGCTGGCCCTGGATGGCGTTGGCCTCCTACCTCGGCCTAGCTGACCACCACTGTGGGAAAGTACAGGTGGTAAAAGGCATCAGGACGCAGGCTTCAGGGCCAGGCACAGGCTGGGTGAGTGGCACAGTCACAGCGGGGTCCCCAGCCGGCTGTCAGCCAAGCAGGGGTTCAGGAAAGCCCTTGGCCTCTCCAGGCCACATCTGCAGAGTGCCCTGTGCCCAGTGCTAAAGAGCTGAGGTCCAGGGCGGGGACGTGGTGCTGCAGCCCTGGGAGCGGCCGAGCCCCAGACGGCAGGGCTTGGGGCTCCCAGCTCGCACGTCTGTGCTGGAAGTGTTTCTTTTTATGAGTGAGCTCCAACTTGTTAAATTTTACAGCAACAGGAAACTCGTAACCTCACTTAGCAATTACAAGAGCCCAGAGAAAGCACGTGCCATAAAGGCCAGGGCCCATGGGAACCTGGTTAGGGGACAAGCTCCAGCCATCTTCACAAATATGTAGGATGGGTGATACTGAGTTCCTAGGGCCAGGGACACTTTAGGTACTGAGACCCCATCAGAAGGACGACTTCATGCCAGGAACCCCCACAGAGTGCTGGGCGGGGCCCAGTGTGGATTTCTGTGAAAGGGTGTTTCGGAGAACTGGCACCTCTCTGTCTCTTGAACCACGCCTGGCTTCCTGGGGCCTGAAGAGCCGACATAACTCATGATGCTGCATGGGAGCCGGGCGTGCTAGCAGGAAGATGACCCCCAACGTTGTCCATGTCCCAAATACACAGAGCCCGTCCCTGTGTGACCCTGAGTGGCCAAAGGACTTAGCAGATAGGATTAAGTTTGAAATGGGAAGATGAACCTGACTTATGTGCAGGGTCCAGAGTCGTTATAGGGTCCTTTGAGGGGAGAGGTCTGAATGGGAGAAGGGGATTTGGTCAGTCTTGCAAGTGAGGCTTGGAGTGACATAGCCACCAGCTGAAACACAGGTGCCACATGGCGCTAGCCACTGGAAAAGGCAAGCAGACAGTCCCTGCCCTGGAGCCCCAGAAGGAAGGCAGTCCTACTGACACTTTGGTTTTAGCCCCATAAATCCTATTTCAGAGTTATGATCTCCAGAACTATAAGACTGATTGGTAATGTCTTAGGATGCTAAGCCTGGGCAAGGTGACACACTTATAATCCTAGCAGCTCTGGAGGCTGAGGGAGGAGGATTGCAAGTTCAAAGCCAGCTTCAGCAAGTTAGCAAGGCCCTGAGCAATTTAGTGAGACCTTGTCTTGAAATAAAAAATAAAAAAATAATATGGGGATGTGGCTCATGGTTAAGTGCCCCTGGGTTCAATCCCTGGTACCAAAAAAAAAAAAAAAAAAATGCTGAGTTCACGGTAATTTATTAGAGTACTCCAAAGAACCTGACACTCCAGTGCCATAAACACCAGAGTCTCCCCGGACAACCCTGTGCTGGAATCTGAGCCCCCTCCATGATGATATCTGCAGATGGAGCCTTTGTAACCCTCCTGAATGTCATTAATGCTCTTATAAAAAGGGGTCCCGGAGAGCCCAGTGCTCCATGTGTGGACAAAGAGAGCAGAAGGCTGTCTGTGGATCAGAAAAGGAGTCCTCACCAGACACTGGATCTGCCAGCGCCTTGGTCTTGAACTTTCCCACACTGGAGCTGTGACAAATAAATTTCTGTTGTTTATAAACCAACCCGTCGATGGCATTTTTGTTATAATAGCTGGAATTGCCTAGGACAGAAATTGGTGCCAAGAAGAGAGGGGGCTGCTGTGACAGATGCTTAACAATGGAGCTGGAGCCTTGAGCTTGCGCAGGGCAGGCCTGCCTGGCTGCCAGTGACTGAGCGACCCTGGGGAGGGTGCTGATGTATGGGGGGGCATCGAGCACTCAGCTTGCTGGGGCCTGAGGACCCACGGACAGAGGGCGATGGGAGCAGGGAAGGAAAAGGCCGTTCCATGAGGATGGCAGCGCGGACAGGGGAGCAGAGGCGGTCCTTTCAGAAAATGGCCAAAAGCTCGGTGAGTGGGCGCTGGGTTCTGGTGCAGTCAAGGGAGCTGGGCGTTGAACCAGGTGTGGAAGGTGGCGGTGGGCTTCTCCCCGAGGCTGCGAATGAAGGGCAGAAGCGAAGGCGTGGCTCCAGATGGGCGTGTACAGCAGAGTGGAGCCAGGACTCCAAGAAGTGACCGTTCACCACTTACTCATGTGCCAAACCCAGAAAGCGTGTTTTTAGGACAACTCTGCGAGCCAGCTGAGGAGGTGGGCGTGAGTGCCAGCCCTGGGCCCTGCCGCCATCTCAGCCTCAGCCCAGCACTGGTCTTCACCACAAGAGAACAAGGACCCAAAGGTGGCTCAGAGATCACCCGGGCTGCTCCTTGGTTTCAAAAAGGGGGACTACAACCTCACTTTCAATAGCCCAGATGGCATCTGCTCAGAGCTGAAGGATGGGGCTGTCCAGAGCCTGGGGACCTCCCTGCCCAGGAGGCTCTCCTGGGGGTGTTGTGACCGTGGCCCTTATTGCTAAATAAGCTGCAGGCTTGTGGATGTTTCTGGAGGATGGGGAGGCGAGCATGTTGGGGGAAAGGAAGAGCCTTCGCATGCGTCTTGCAGGAACACCATGCTGGACCATGGACAAAGCCAGGAAGTGCCTCCTCTGGGACCAGTCTTTGCCCAGTGATGGAAACACCTACCACACCCACTGGCCTCAGCACCCACCCACCCTCAATGTCCCCCACTCAACACTCCACACAACGTCAACACAGTCACCAACAGCATCCACATCACCGAATCCAGTGTCCTGCTCCTTGCCGGCCATCCCTTCTCTCATGGCCCCTGTGGTGCCCCAGCCTCCTGGAGCTCTCTATCTTCCCTACTGACGCCTCCCTCCCACACACCAGGGCCCGTCCTGGGGCACCAGCCACAGAATTCTTCTCATCTGCTTCCACCTGGCCCTGGCGTTTTCACAGGCTCTGTAGACACAGCCGGAGACCGCCCTGTCCTTGGGAAAGCCCAGTCTCCAGGGGCACCAGCACCTGAGGAACTGAGGCAACAGCAGAGCTGAGGACAGGCATCCAGGGAGCAAGGAAGAGCCTCCCACCCGTGGGCAGTCAGGGGACATCCTGCAGATGAGTCCAGAAGCTCCCGCCCGTGCAGAGGCAGCCTGCACATCGGTACTCAAGGGCTGCCTGTGGGCTCCGCTCCTTCCTCACCCACCCACCCACCGTGTGCTGAGGACCCACTCGTTGCCCACACGGTCTCATCTTTACACACATTATGCGATTTCATCATCACAGCTGCCCCTTAATGTTTGTGAGGATGGTTTTCCATCTTCATAGTGGAACAAACCCAGGCCCAGGGAGGTTAGCAACTGGCCCAGCGTTGTTCAGACTGCAAGCGGCAGAGCTGGGAACTGAACCCAAGTCCTCACCAGCCAGTCACCAACTGAGAAGAGCTAGGGCTCAGGAACCAGAATCCAAAGGAGTGTTGGAGGCAGGAGGCTAACAGCAGGAGAGAGGTGGCCAGGGACAGGAACACCTGGGCACCACGTTTTCCTCCTTATCCCAAATGGAGATCTTCCGAGCAGGCATAGCATTGCAGGAGTCTGGGAATTCTGTGAGAATATTTCTTGTGTGTGCTCCTTTAATAACAGTCTGAAAAACATGTTTTCAGTAATGAAGGTAAAAACTTCTCTGTGCAGTGATCTCTTAAGTGTCCTCCACACGAGCATTACTGTCCTCAGGAGGACTTGCTGATCTATTTTTGGAGAATCTTTGAGAACTTTGTTACCTTATAAAAGGGTTGGGGGAAAAAAAGTAGAAACTTCTGGTTCCTTCCAAGACATTGTGGCCCTTCCTCCCTAATCCCGTTAACAATGAAAACAACCCTAACACAACATAACAAACATGCTTGGGAACATCTTGAGAGGTGGCAAGAGGGAGACAGATGGCCAGGGGACTTCAGTGCAATGGGCTCAACGTGGAAGAACACTCCCTGGGTTTTCCTTTTGCCTCCCAGACATCCTGTACTGGGTGAGAGAGAAGCCCTCCATCCTGGGTCCTGACGGGCATGGACAGAAAAATAATAAATAAAAATAAAAAGCCTGCTCCCTCTAGCCCAAGAGAGGAAGGCAGCTTTGCAGAACACACCTGTCCTTAAGTACCTGCACTACTCCAGGTACACACCAGTGGAGAAAGTGGCTCCCTGTCAGAGGTGCCCATCAGGGTGCTCAGCCCTTGCACGGCTCCAGCAGCAACCAGCAGAGCACAGCTGTCCTAGGCTGAGGCTGGGGCCCTGCAATGGGCTGGAAGGCCCAGCCGAGAGCTGAGCATCCCCTACTCAGGACCAGGGAGCAGAACGAATGAGTCAGGGCTGGTTGGAGCTTGTCCCCACCTCATGGATGCCAGGGGAGCCTGAGAGGGGACAACTTCTACACCATCCACAACCAACAGGCAGTGCAGGTTAGTGCGGTTTTTGACGAGGAGGCTCCAAGGTCAAGGGGGAACTGCTCTTCCAGCCTCCTCCCCAGGGAATGAGTCACTGAGTTGCTTTAGCTGAATGGGATTAAGACCAAGGTGGGGAGCCCAGAGCCCACCTCGCCCAGGCCTGCACCCTGCATCTAGACAGAACACTGCCTATGAAAAAGGAAGATTAAATAGGATACAGAGTTCCATTACCTAATACTCAAAAATATCCAAGATTCAATAAGAAATCACTCACCATACCAAGAAGCAGGCAACCACAGCTTGAATAAGAAACAACAATCAACAGATGCCAATGCTGAGATGAATCAGATGCTGAAATTATCTGACAAGGATTATAAAGCAGCAATCATAAAAATGCTTCAACAGCAATTACGAACATGTTTGAAACAAATGAAAAAATAAAACCCGAAACTTTGGCAGAAAAAAAAAAAGATGTTTAAAAAACACCAGAAGGAAAACTCAGAACTAAAACAATACAATAACCAAAGTTTGAATATCTCACTAGATGGGCTACTACTGTAGACTGGAGGTGCCCAACGAGGGAAGCAGCACACTTGAATACAGGTCTTCAGAATAATATTTTTATTTATTATTCAAAGACAGACCAATCCAAACTACAGAGAGAAGAGACTGAAGAAGAGGAGCAGAGACTAGGGACCCCAGACACCATTCAAAGGTATACTGTTGTCATTGGGGTCCCAGAAGGAGAGGAAAAAGAAAGTGGGACTTAAACAGAAGTTATAGCTGAAAATTCCCCACATGTGTCAAAAGCCTACAGATCCAAGAAGCTGTGAGAACCCAAACTGGATAGACTCAAAGAAATCCATGCCAAGAAACATCATAATCAAACTCCTGATATATCAGTGCAAAGGGAAATTCCTGAAGATGCACAGAGAGAAATAACATGATATTCTGGGGATCCCCAATGCAGCTTTCTCATCTGGAACTGGGAGGGCCTGGAGGAAGTGATACAACACTGGCCAAGTTACAGGAGAGAAAATAACCAACTGGGAATCCCTAGATTTTCTATCCTGAAAAAATATTCTTCAGGAATAAAGAAAAAAACTCTGATAAAATGATTTTTCTTAAAATATCCAAATAAATGGAGAGATATTCCATGTTCATGGATTGGAAGATTAATATTGTTAATCCACATATTTAATGAAATCTCAAATTGTCAGAAAACTATTTTGGTGACATCAACCAGCTTCCTAAATTTTAAAAGGAGAGGAAAATGACGCAGAATAGCCAACGTGACACTGCAGAAGTAAAACACAGTTGAAGGACTCACGCTACCTGATTTCAAGATACAGAGTAAGGAAGCCACACTTGAAACAATGTGGTGTTGGCCAAAAAGTAGATACACAGGCCAGTGGAACAGAAGACAGAGCAGGGCTAGGTTTATACAAATAAGCTGGCTAATGTTTCACAACCACGAAGAGTAGAATTGAACTATTTGAATATCCATACATAAACAAGTGATTCTAGACACAAACTTTATGCCTTTCACAGAAATTAACTCAAAATGGATCATTAATTTAAAGGCCAAATATGAAACTTTGAAACTCTTAAAGAAATCATAGAAAGAATTCTACTTGACTTTGGTTTGCTGATGAGATTTTGTACACAGTACCCACAGCACAGCATGATCCATGAAAGAAAAACAGGATAAATTGGATGTTATTAAAATGAAAATCTTCTGTTCTTTAAAAGGCATTAAGAGAATAAAAATATAATCCACATATTGGAGAATATATCTGCAAGACATATCTGCTAAAGAACTTGTATCCAAAATAAGCAAAGAATTCTTAAAATTCAACAATAAGAAAACAAGCAATTAAAAACAGGGGAAAGATCTGAACAGATTCCTCATCAAAGAAGACATACACATGGCAGCTAAGCATAGGAAAGGTGCTCAACATGACTTGTCATTAGGGACTCGCAAATTAAAACAACCATGAGGTACCAACACACACCTATAAGGTTGGCTAAAAGCCAGTACCGACTGCTGGCCAGGATGCTGAGCTACACAACTCTCATTCATTACTGGTCACAACGAAAAATGGCACAGCCACTTTGGAAGACAGTTTGGCAGTTCCTTACAAAGCTAAATATAATCTTACCATATGATCCATCAATCACGCTCCTCAGTATTTACCCAACTGAGTTGAAAACTTATGGCCGCGCAAAAACCTGCATATGAATGTTTATCGCAGCTTTATTCATAATTGCCCAAAACTGGAAGCAACCAAGATGCCCTTCATAGGAAAATGAGAAACAAGCCATCATCCTCCATACAATGGAATAGTATTCAACAATAAAAAGAAATCCATCAAGTCACAATAAAGACACAGACAAATATTGAATGCTCATCGCTAAGTGAAAGAATACATCTACGTGCACATTTCTAAGCGAGAAGAGTCATTCTAAGAAAGCTCCGTACTCCAAGTTTCCAAGTACGTGGCATTCTGGAACAGGTGAACTTTAAAGACAAGTGAACTAATCTGTGGTTGCTAGGGGTTGAGGGACAGTTAAATAGATGAAGCACAAGGGATATTTTAGAGCAGGAAAAGTATTTCGTATTGTATTGCAATGATGAATACATGATATATTTGTCAAAAAATAGAGCTTAATAGAACAAATTTGATATACGAAAATACATACATACATGCAAATTTAAAAATCATTTAGGAGGTTGGGGCAGTCCAGGATGAAAGCAAGACAAACAAAATAATTTAAATGTATTTCAAATGTGTGAAACAACCGCACTGAAGGAGGTGGGGAGCACAGTGCTGACCCCACCAACTGTGAGCACTGGGGCCAGACCTGCACATAAGGTCTGCACTCTAACTGATAATGCTGTTTCCCCCAGCAGGCAGAGGTTGGCAACTTTGAAACCATTGCATATGTATGCCAGCAGCAATCAGCTGAGTAGGAGATGTCAGGTGGTGGGAGCCAAGCTTCTCATCATTGGAGTGGGAGGCACAGATGAGCAAGGACAGGAGTCTAAAGAGGTCCTGTGGCAATGGATTCATGTTGAAACACCAGCATGAACTAATGTGTAACATAGTGTAATACAAACACACATGGTTACATCTGGAAATGGTTATAGATGTGGACACACATGGGTTAACAATACAGCTCCTTATTCTAGCAACCAAAAGGGCCTAGAAGCATTGACACCCCAAGACCAATGAGCACATCTTGCACTCAACACTTGGTTTCTAACACCATCTTCAAACAGTGCAATAGGCTCCTTGGAAAGATGACTGAGTCAGGAGAGTTACAAGATGAGCCTTGAATCAAACCAAGTCCAAACAGAAACTCACAGTGCCACAGAGTTTGTAAATGAGGTGAAGGACCAACTGAAAGACTACCAGGGGTCAAGGCAAAAACTGTATGAGTGGCAAAATAAATACTGTAGTACTGGATTGCAACCCAAGGGCAAAGGAGATTTCCCATGCGTCCACACCAACATAACTAAATGATAGAATGAATGAATACATAACTAGGTAAGAATAACTTCCTGCACAGGAAAATTCTAGGTGATTCCACAGGTTCTCCACCCTCCAGGTGGAGGAGCATGAGCACAACTCCTGGAGCTGCACAGAGTGCCTTCCCCACCTTCTAGAGATCACAGGGTGGAAGGAGACAAAAAGAACAACTCCACTGAGGAGAACCTGAGGAACCTGCCCCTGGCTCACCGTGGACACCACCTGCACCCCGAATGCCCATTGGGCAGGCGTGCTGATGGTACCACCCACAGGCAACAGGATGGGAGCAATGTTTCTGGGACCTTCCTCCCCCAAACACCATCCTCAACCCATTTCCATCAGGAGAAAACCAGCAGAGAAATCCCTTCCGAGGGACACCCTGCAAACGCCTGATAGGGACTCCTGGAGACCCTCAGGGTTGGTGGAAACATTAACATTTGATGAAATGAGAACCTGGGAAACTGTCCCAAGCAAGAGCAGCCTGGGGAGACCAATGGATAAATGTGATGGGATCGTGGAGCTGAGGAAGGAGGGTGGGGAAGCCAGGAAAGCACACTTTTAGAGGAAAAGACATATGGAGTATGGAGTCCATATCAGTCCTACCAGTCTTGGTCCATTGATTGTGACCAACGCCCTACACGAATACATCAGAAATAAGGAAAATGGGGTGTGAGACACACGATGACTATCTGTGCTATCTTTGGTATAATGCTGTAAACGCAAAACCATGCTAAAATTAAAGTTTGTCTTTAAGACTTCCCATTAAAAATATTTTTCTGATTTTTTAAATATTTTACAATATTCTTCAAAAACTAGTTGTTGATAACTGCATCAAATTGGATGATCTCAAGGGCATGGCATTCAATGTGAAAGTCACTCTCAGAATATTAGGTGCCACATGATTCCATTAAATGACATTTTTAAATAAAGATGGAGAATATCTTAATGGTTTCCATGACCAGGGATGGAATGGGGTACTAGTCTGACTGCCATTACCATAACAAAATTCCTGAGGCTAGA
Organism: Xerus rutilus; assembly: GCA_028644305.1. Lineage (NCBI taxonomy): Eukaryota > Metazoa > Chordata > Mammalia > Rodentia > Sciuridae > Xerus > Xerus rutilus. The sequence continues at coordinate 3,819,667 of CM053401.1, forward strand.
ATAATGTATAAAGATAAGAGGTTGTTTAGCTCACAGCTCTGGGGGACTAAGAGCATGGCACAGCATTGGCTCAACTCTGGTGAGGATCTTGTGGCCACACCAGAGCATGGCAGTTGGCATCATGGTGGGAATGCATGTGAGAGAGAGAGATCACATGAGACAAGAGGCTGCAGAGGGATTCAGAGGTCAGGTTTGCTTTTTTATAACAACCTTCTCACAAGAACTAACCAGGGTCCCATCAATTCCTTCCAGGTGCTGAGCCCTCCATGACCTACTTCTTTCTTACGAGGCCCCACCTCTTAAAGGTCCCGCCTCTCATATCACCACACTAGAGACAAAGCCTCCAATACATGAACCCTTTGGGAACAACCCACATCCCAGCTCTAGCAGAGGCCGCTCCAATAGCTTATTAAGTGGTAAGAGTTGTATGGCTGGGTTGTGTGAAAGCGGCAGCCCCGGGAACTTCTCTGTGGAACAGGTGGTTACACAAATCTGCACACAGGATCAAGGTGCATGATCTCTCTGCCCACACAGACACTCCAAATAAATAAACACAGTTAAAACTGAACAAGGCTTGTAGTCTAGTTAGCAGACTAGCCTGCTATTATGCCGACATCAATTTCCTTGTTTGATATTGTACTCGATTATCCCCATCAAGGGAAAGTGGGAGAAAGGTATATTGGATTGTATGTTCCAGCTTTATAACTTCCTGTGAGTCTGTAATTATATTTTTAGGTTAAAGTAAATTAAAATTCTGGATACTTCAATAATGGTGGAATCACTTCTAACAGATTACACTTTCCCCTGAAAATAATAACACTCTGGACAAAATAGAATAACTGTCTGAATAGGCATTTAAGAGCCAACATGAGCAGGCTGAAACTAAAGGACATGGCACTTACGACGAGGGAAACTCTTGTGGAACTGTGCACAGAAGGGACTTTCCCTGCGGGGCGCTTTCCAGGAGCTACGGCAGCAGGAATGAGCTCTGGCACAGTGCAGAGGTCCAGAGAAGCTGAGCAGGCAGTGTCTGAACCCAGAGAGTCACAGAAGCTGGGCAGAGAGGGGGGAATGCAGAAAAGGAGAGGGCCACAGGTTTGGGATGGAGTGCCCCAAGCCTGGGAAAGGAGGAGAGATCTCACCTCAATGATGGTCCTCAAAAAGCCCACAGCTAATGTGACACATAGGTGAGAACCCAAAGTCTCTCCTATAATCAAGAACAAGGTGACAATGTTCCTCTTGCGCCTGGTTTCCAACGTCACTGTGCTGAGAGTCCTAGCTAACACTATAAGACAAGAAAAGGAAATGAAAGGCAAATAGATTGGGAGGGAAGAAAAGAAAGCGTCTTTGTTTGCAGTTGACAAGATCACCTCTGCAGAAAAGGTAAACGCATAGAAAATACAACTAGTCTCCTGAGACTGACGTGTAATTATGGCAAGTTCGCCAGATACAAGAGTAGTATATAAAATCAATCCATGTTTTCTATTCCAGCAACCAACAAAGGGAATTTGAAACAGAAAACATAATACCATTTGTAGTAGCATTCTCCAAATTAAATACAGAAATATAAATCTAACAAACTAGGTACAAGATCTATATGAGGGAACTACAAAACTCCATTGGGAGACAGTGAAGAATAACTACAAAAGGAAAGATAGTCCATGTTCATAAACAGGGAGACTGAACACTGCTGTCAGTTCTTCCCAAGCCGACCTACAGTTCCAGTGTGAACCCAGACCAAGTCCCAGCAAGATATTTTGCGATCCCAACAAATTGGATCTAAGGTTTATGCAGAAAGGCAGCAGACCGAGAGAGGTCACGTGATGCTGAGGAAAAAAACAAAATCAGAGGACAGACAGGACCTGGCTTCAAGGCTTTCTGTAAACCAACAGCTGGTAAAATGGTGGGATAAGGGCAAACAACAGACAAATAGATCCGTGGAACAGAATAGAAATCCCAGAACGAGACACAGGCCCACATGATGTCACCAGCAGATTTTGACAACGGATCAAGAACAACGCAGTGAAAAAGGGGTCTTTTCAATAAATGATGCTGAGCCAACCAGCACCCACATGAACGACAGGAGAAAATATAGATGACCTTGAGTTTGACCTTTTAAACATGACACCACAGCATAATCCATAAAAGGAAGACTTGGCAAATTGCATTTCATTAAAATAAAAATTTAAAAGCTCTGCTCTGTGAAAGACACTGTGAAGAGAACGAAAGGCCACAGACCAGGAGAAAAGATTCACAAAAAGGTATAACTGAGAAAGAACTTACCCAATGTATATAAGAATTCAAAATAAGAACATAAATCAAAAATAAGAAAACAAACAATCTGCCGGGCACAGTGGCGCATGACTATAACCCAGCAACTTGGAAGGCTGAGGCTGGAGGATCACGGGTTTGAGGTCAGCATCAGCAAGTTAATGAGGCCCTGAGCAACTCAGTGAGATCCTGTCTCATAATAAAAAATAAAAAGGGTTGGGAATGTGGCTCAATGGTTAAGCACCTCTGGGTTCAATCCCTGCTATCAAAATTAATTATTAATTAATTAAACAACCTGATTAAGAAAGAAGCCAAAGACCTTAATGGCTGCCTCATCCAAGAGGACACATGGGTGCAGTGAAGCACATGAAGAGACACTGGACATCATACAGTGTCCCAGAAGGACAAACTGTAGCCATAGGGAGACGCCACCACATACCTGCTGGAGTGGCCCACGTCCAGTACACAGCCATGCCGAGTGCTGGTGAGGCGCAGGGCCCACAGGAAGCCCCATTCTTGCTGGTGGGAATGCACCACCGTACAGTTGCTCGGGAAGACATTCGGGCAGCTTCTTTTCAAATTAAACGTACTCTTCCCACGTGGCCCAGTAATAACGGCTCCTTGGTTTTTACACAAAAGGACTGGAAACTTACACCCACCCAGACCTGCATGTGGATGTTTATAGGGGCTTCCTCCACAATTGCCAAAGCTTGGAAGCAGCCAAGATCCCTTCGGTGGGTTGATGGATACACTGACATGTGTCCACAGAATGCACTGTCGTTTAGTACTAAAAGCAGCAGCCACGCAAGGATGTGGGGGAAAAGGCACACTCACACACTGCTGGTGGGACTGCAAATCGGTGCAACCAATCTGGAAAGCAGTATGGAGATTCCTTAGAAAACTCGGAATGGAACCACCATTTGACCCAGCTATCCCACTCCTCAGTCTATACTGAGTCCCAAAGGACTTAAAAACAGCACACTACAGTGACGCAGCCACATCAGTGTTCATAGCCATTCAATTCACAACAGCTAAACTGTGGAAGCAACCTAGATGCCCTTCAATAGATGAATGGATAAAGAAACTGTGGTCTATATACACAATGGAATATTACTCAGCATTAAAAGAGAATAAAATTATGGCATTTGCAGCTAAATGGATGGAGTTGGAGAACATCATGCTAAGCAAAGTAAGCCAATCCCAAAAAACCAAATGCCGAATGTTTTCTCTGATCAGTGGATCCTGATCCATAATGGTGAGGGGGCAGTGAGAAGAATGGAGGGACTTTGATTGGGCAAAGGGGGTGGAGGGAAGGGTAGGGGACATGGGGGCAGGAAAGATGGTGGAATGAGATGGACATTTTTACCCTGGGTACATGTGTGACTGCACATGTGGTCTCTACATGGTGCACAACCAGAGAATGAAAAGTTGTGCCCCATTTGTGTACAAGGAATCTAAATTCGTTCTGCTGTCATGTATACCTAATTAGAACCAATAAAAAATTTAAAAAAATTAAAAGAAAAAGGAGCAGCCATGGAGCCTGGAAGGACATGGAGGGTCTTCAATGCACATCAGTAAGTGGAAGAATCCAGTGTGGAGAGGCTGCATACCCTGTGATTTCAACCCTGACATTCTGGAAGGGTGAGCGGCGGAGACAGTCAGAATATGGGCAGTGTCCACAGGTGGGGTGAGGGGTGTCAGGGCAGAGTCGGAGGCTCCGGGGCAGTGCACACTCAGCACGGTGCCGCACTGGTGCACACACGCTGTTACACGTGTGTTCAAATGCTCAGAATGAACAGCTCGGGAGCGAGTCCCGTGTGAGCTGCGGACTCGGGCTGGTGACGGTGCACGGATGGCAGTTCATCAATCCTAACAAGTGCACCCTGGGGTGAGAGGCGCTGGCGGCGAGGAAGGGGCAGGCGCTGGGGGCAGAGGTCTGTCGGAAATCTCTGTGCTTTCTGCTCAATTCTGTTGTGAACCTAAGACTGCTCTTTAAAAAGTCTAATAAAAATAATGGAGGAGAAATAATGACATTCTTGGGGAAGCAAAGAAGCAAGAGCATTCTTTACGTCCAGCCTTGCAGCACAAGAAATGCTAGAGGAAGCTCTTCAGCCTGAAAGGAAATGAGAGTAGATGGAAACTCCAGAGTGCAAGAAGGATCACAGGCACTGGAAGGGATCACTGTGTGGCTAAATGCAAAGGAGAAAAAGATAACTTTTTAATGGACAACAATAGAACTTATAACATATCGAAGCAAAGTTTGTGACAATGATAGTTAAAAGGCGGCTAGGAATAAGTGGAATTACGCTTGCTGTATCTTACATGTGACGTGTGCGACCCTCACCCAAGCTGGACTGCAGTGAACAAAGAATATGTGTCCTAATCCTACAGGAAGAAGTAAAATAAATGCAAAGAACTGAAAATCCATGAAAGGAAATAGAAAGGGGCACAGAAGCAATCGATTAATCCCACGGAAGGTGGGAAGAAGAAATAAATCAGAGAAAACAGTAAAAAGTAGCAGCGTAGCCGCCTTGACCCAATCCTATCATTTCATTAACTGCAAATGGATTAAACACTCTAATTGAAAGGAAAAGATTACCAGTCCAAACCTCAAAAGAAAATCATAGTATTTCTGTTTTCAGGCAGAGGGCAGTGACACCCACCTGAGTCTCACCCCCACCTGTCCCCAACAGAAAACAGTTCTGCAACCCAGACATAATAGGGAATCTGGAAGGACTGGAGATACAAAAAGCATGAAGATTCCCAGGAAGCGCGCAGACCCTGAGCCGCTTCTATGTAGGGTGTGGACAGTGGAGGAGGCTGTGGGGACAGCAGGGACAGGTGGGGACTCACTGTGCTGTCTACTCTGTTTTACTGGGAACTTAAAATCACTCTTAAAAATAGTCAGTGGGAAAAACGATCATGGGTGCCTGCTGACAGGACAAGAAGGCAAACACAGGAACCAGCTCTGAGGAGCTCTCGCTGCCAAACAGGAGAACTGAACAAAGAAATAAGCACAGAAATGAGTCACAAGCCCCTGCAGACGTTCAAGTCCACGTCACATGGAAGGAAGGCATGGACGTGGGGAAGGGAATCTCTTTCTCCAGAAGAACACTGATAAGCACAGAAGGAAGCATAAGGTGGACGATCGTCCATGTGCACCAAAGCCAGGGCGCCACAGATGGGCAGGGAAAGCAAATCTCCCTTTTCCAAGGGTCTCGGTGGTGGATTAAACTGTGTCCCTCCGAGATTCCTGTGCTGAAGCCCAACCCCAGGACCTCACAATGTGACTGGGAACAGGGCCTTCAAGGCCAGTGAGGTTGAGAGAGATCCCATGGGGGACGCTCACCCACCTGACTGGTGTCCTCATTAGAAAGGAGAGTGGTGCCCAGTCGTGGGCAGACAGCATGAAGGGGCTGTCTGCTAGCTAGGACGGAGCCCCTTAGAGAAACGGAGCCTGCCCACACCTTGATCTTGGACTGCTGGCCTGTGAGAAGACCCATGTGGTCTCTGTCACTCACAGGAGCTGTCCCACCACAGCAGCCCACGCTGGCAGAGGCAATCTGCCACCAGCTACTTCTACATCCCGAGAGGAAAGCCGTGAGCTTACAGTGGAGGAGGAGCAAAAGCTATCCAAACCAACGTCACTGTCAACCTCAGCGTCCACCCACCACCCTGTGCCCTAACCACCCCGCCACCCCGACATAGACTCTGAAGCCAATCTCCAGGGAACATTGGTCCACCCCAGACTGAGAGGTGGTCTTTGAAGTCTTCAGGACATGAATGACAAAGAAGGCTGAGAAGCTGTTCCAATACCAGACCAAAGAGGCACAGCCTGTATCCCGAGTGTGGAATAAAGTGTCTGCCTTCAAAATTACGGTAACAGTTCCTGAAATCTGGATCTAGACTGGGTTAGATAATAGACCTGCATCCGTGTCAAAGCTTCTGACTCCAAAAAGTTTTCTGGATGTGTCAATAATAGCTCATCCTGGGATTAACTGCACTCTGTGTGCAACATCTCCAATATACAGATGGCCCAGGAAAAACACACGTATGTGCATGTGTATGTGTGCACACGTGTGCTCTATGTATACTTGTAAACACATGTGTATCTACGATGTTGTTTAAATAATACATGCGAATAATATGCATGAATATTATTACTCACATGTTCACATACACTTTCACACATACAGGGAAAGTTGGGAGAAGGCAAAAATGATGGAGCAAATGTGATAAAATACAAGCAACGTGTGAATCTGCGTACAGGGTACAAAGGAGCCCTGTGTAGTATTTTTGTAACTTCATACAATATTAAAAATTTCAAAAAGAAAACTATCCAGGAAGAAAATATTTATGATAAAAGAATCTAGGAAAGGACAAATGTCCAGAGTATATCAGCAACTTCTACAACTCAACAATAAAAAGAAAAAACTAAAACGAATAAGAGTTGAATAAATACTTCACAAAAGAAGACTTCAAGTGACTAAATGGCACATGAATAACCGCCTAGGGAAATTCAAATGAAACCTACAATGAGGGATTGCTGTGTGTTATTGGATGGTGATAAACGTCAACCTGACCAAGTCGATGGTCAGCTGTCTGCAGGTGTGGAGTGCCTGAGACTCTTGGGCACCTCCCTGGGAGAGTCGAGTGGCAGGGCCACCTGTGGAGATGGACTGGCAGTTTCTCCTCTGCTGGGCTCATGGCTCCCCCATGACATAGCAAATCCAGTTATGGGTACCTTCTCAAGGGGAAGAAAAACGCATGCATGCAAAAAACTTTTGTGCAAATGTCCATAGGTGCTTCCGTCATGAGAGATCACAAATGTCCGTCAATAGAACAATAGATAAAGTGTGGTAAATCGATACAATGAAATGCCATTAAACAACAAAAGGACAAACTGCACACAATATCATGAGGCTCAAGAAGTTTTGCTGAGTGGAAAGAATCAGATACAGACAGATTCCTTTCCATGCCTGTGAAGTCCCAGGGCCGGCATTGCTATTGCCCCTGGGGAGGACATGCTGACTCCATGGGCTGTGAACTTCCTGGGTGACAAAAAGTCACACACACACACACACACAGAGGACCAGAAACTTCCACATTAGAATAACATATTAAGTAAGTTAAAAGGGTCTGCATCTTAATGACTTGACCCCCACACACAGGTCCCCACAGACCCTGAAGGGAGTGCACCCCATGCATGGGGCCTCACCCCACTTTCCCATGGAGCATGAGGAGAAGCCCGAAACTTGAACATTCTCTGACCCCTTGGTCTGCAGTGGGGTGGGGGCAGGGCCATCCACTCAACGTAACATCCAGGTTATTCTCACACAGAGCAGAGTAGGGGATCCTGACACATTCAGCCCCCAGTTGTCCAAGACAGTGTCTCTGCGTTCCCCAGGACAGAGGAGGATGAAGGAAGGACTTCTCCTGAAAGGACAGGTGGCCAGGCATAGGAGGCAGCCAGAAGTGCCCGTCAGGCTGCAAAGCAGCAGCGCCAACCCAGGCCAGCGTGGCTCTGTTTGGGGTAAAGAGGAGGCTTAGAAGGCCAGGAAGAAGTCTTGCGGGAGGGACTCAGGGTGCCTCCACGTGGCTGGTGCCTCTCGACTGGATTGGGTGGGATGGGCTTCCTGGTCTTTCTGGTGATGCTTGAGGATGGCCAGGGTAATGACCTGGTGGAGATTAATGTGAGTTGGGCCTGTGAAGGAGCCGAGGAGCTCAGGCCCCAGCAGGAGACTTGGGAGAAAGGCCACATCTTTGAGAATGGGATTGGACTGATTCCAGGTTATCTTGGGGACCAGCACTATGGCCAGGAGCTGGGCAGATGGCAACGGCCCTGACTGGGCACTGCACCTATGCAGCCCCAGGCACGGCCCCACCTCTTGCTGGGCCTTGGTTTCTCCATTTTTCAGTGAGGAAGATTAAGCAGCTAAAAAAGAAGGAAAGAAAACAAAGGCCCTGGAATGCCCTATGTGGAGGGTGAATTCGACTTCAGGTAGAACATTCCAGCATTCACAAGTGTCTCTCGAGATAGAGAAAGGCTGGGCTCCCCACCACTGCCCAGGCTGAGGTCTGCAGAGGCAGGAGGGTAGGCGCCGACCTGGGCCACGGCTCACCAGGTGTCTGCGAGGGCATCTAGGCTTCTCCAGGAATCAGGCCGCAGAGTCCAGCCTCCTGCTTCCACCTCTGCAGATGGAGCCTGTGTGGTCCTGAGCAAAGGGTTCTCCTTCTTTTCCCAATGGGACGACCCGGCCCTCTGAAACCTCATTCCAGAGGCCACACCTTTGGGACAGCACCTTCACAACTGACGGCACTGTCACTCTGCAGTGGGGGCAAGCCCTGCTCCTCTCTCCCAGCAAGACCTTGCAGGGAGCCCTGAAAACCAAGGTCGCTTAAGGCCAACAGGACTTGGCCCCATGAGCCGTCACTGGCACCAACCTGTCGAAAATACTTGCGCCGCGGAGTGTCGAAACACACGGCAGTGTGTCCAGGAGCGTGTGCTGGGGGGCTCACCAAGGAGATTTCCATTTCCCAACTGGCTTTTGAAAAAAAAAAGTTATTTTCTTTTGGAGCTGGCTAAGCTGCCAGCCGTGATGGCGCTGGCCTGTGGCAACCTATCCAGGCTGGGGCCACTTCAGCGGTAATTTATTTGCTGTTTCTTTGAAAGTTCACCTCCCTGGCAGTCCATCCCACAGCCCTAAATCCCACAGCGCAGTCCATTTGGAAAGTGTGGAGACGTCCAAGGAGAGGGAGGGCTTGTCCCAGGCCGGTGGTGGGATGGGACGAGTGCCCCGGGTGTACCGCCCTGGTGATTTACGCCACAGGAAATGGATAAGCAGAGCAGAGAAGCAGCGGAGATGCGGGAGGAGAAGCCACTCAGGGGAGCAGCAGGGATGGCAGCAGGGGACAGGGCGAAGACCCTGACTGGCTGTGGGCCACACCCTCCTGTCCCTCAGCTGCTGACGCAGAGCAGGAAGCCCAGGTGTGTCCAGGCAGAGCCTGGGTGCCCGAGCCAATGTCCTGGCCACACTAGGCGAGGTGAAGATTCCCTTCTCGTGACTCACTCTGCCCTCTCCCAGCCCATCTGGCCTCCCCCCATCAGGGTCCCTTGCCAAGGACTCAGCGGCGGCAAGTGGCCAACCCAGAGGCCTCCTGGTCTGAGAGGGAAAACAGGGAGCCCCACATTCCCGCCAGGACCAAATCCCTCCCCGTCCCTGACTGCCTTCTGCACACAGCCCCCTCTCCTGGGCAGGACGGGCAGGACGGCAGCAACCCATTCTCTTCTGGGAAGACTGGTGAGCAGGTGGGGCCCAGACTCAGGAATCCAGGACTGCACACCTCCCCTGGTCCTGAGCCAGGCCCCTTCCCATTTCACCTTTCAAAGCCTACGGCTCTTCCATTCCACGCTGCGCCAGAGCCCAGAGATCACAGGACAGAGCTCTTCTCCCCACAGGCAGCCTCCTCCCACTGACCCCGGTGTCTACTCAGAGAGGCAGGCGGGGGCCACGGGCACAGCCCAGGACAGGGCTGGAAGCCCTTGATGTTGAGTGCATCTCACGGGACCATGCTCACTCACCCATTCTCAACAGGAGGAAGCCGCCCCTGGGTGACTCATGCCAGGCCTGACTGGGCTGCGGCCCCAGCACACATATGGGCTTATCTTGTCCGTGGAGCATCGTGTCCAACTGGATGGGCCGGGCAAAGACTGCCAAGGCAGTCCTCAGGATTCTGGAAGCTCATGGGGGACCAGGAAGACTTCCCTATGCGGGGATCCTTCATGGATGGATAGCTTCCCCAGGCAGAAGGCACGGCCACGTGCCCAGAGGTAGAAACAGCATTATGGGCTTGCTGGCATTGCCAATGGCTCCAGAAATTCCATCGGTGCAGAAAGACAGCCTCTGCCTGCAAACTACTGATCACTGGTGCCTGGATGAGGAGGATGAGTCTGAATGGGGAAGAGGACCTTGAGAGGCTGGAGATCCAATGGCCAAAACAGACACCAAAAGGCCACATTTCAGAAAAAGGACTGGATCAGCCCCCAAGTAAAGGTTATGCAGCTTTTAACAAGTCTCAAAAAGAACAAGCTTATGCACAAAATCTAACTACCTACTAGTGCAAATCTCAACACTCTACACTAAGGAGACCATATAACCCGGCACCGCCCAGAATCCACAAAAAAGAGGAACACCGTGACTCGGAAATAGCAACTAAAAGAAGAAAAATCATTAGTAAATATAGACTTCAAAATAGGGCACGAATGCTGGAATTAGTAAACAAAACAATTTACAGCAGTTATAAACATGATCTTGAATTTAAAGGAAAAACATGTAAATAATGAGGCATCAAATGCAGAATCTCAATAGAGAAAAGAAGACTGTGCAAAAAGAGTGGAAATCCTAAAATGGAAAATACCATAGCTACACAGAGAAGCCCACTGGGGGGCACGACAGCAGAGGAGTTGCTCACAGAGGACAGATGCCATCACATTACATCCAGCAGGAGACAGGAATGGGGGCTCCGCCATCCCTGCTCCATGGCAGTGGAGGTCCCAGCCCAGGGAAGAGGCAGCAAGTGAGAAAGCCGAGGGACTGAAAAAAGTATGCAAACACCCCTTCCAGATTTGTCTCCGTAGAAGATCCCAAAGAATCCTCAACAAAGCTCCTGGGACTGAGGAGAGTTTGCCGAGGCTGCAGACTCTGCAGGGGCAACCAGCACAGCTGTGTGCCTACCTGTCAGTGTGCGGAGCTGAGGAAGCTTTATAGAAGCAGCAAAGGAGAAGAAAAAAAGACTCTAAGGTATAAGACTAACAAAATCCATGCAAAGGCCCTGTGCAAAAGCCGTAAAATGCTGGTGAAGGAAATGTTTAAAAGGCCCAAATAAATGAAATAATGCCCATTGATTAGAGCCAGGGTCGTCAAAGCTTCAATGCTCCCTAAATTAATCCCCAGATCCCACAAGAATATTTCATAGAAATTGACATGTTTATTCTAAATATGGGTCCAGACAGACAAAGGTGGATTAGCCAAACAGTTTTGGAAAAGCAGAAGAAAGTCAGAAGATTTTGCTGATTCCAGAATGCAGCAGAGGGTGGGAAGGCAGGGACCGACTCCAAGTCAGTGGGGGGACGGACTCGAGGTCAGTGGGGGGACGGAGCTTCAGAAGTGGCCCCATGATTCAGGCACAAAGGCAGCAGTGGAGACAGTTCCTCCAGCCAGGGGCGAGAGGACTCCTGAGCCTACCAGTGCCTTCTAGAAGGATGAACTCAAAACTGACCCTAGACCTCAATGGGACCATAAAACATCTAGGAGAAACCCTTAGTGGCCTTCAGTCAGTCAAAGTTTTCTCATAGATGACACCAAATGCGTCATTCTTAAAAAGATAAATTAATAAGATTAGAATTTACCAAATTGAATAAATCTGCTCTTGGAAAGAGACTATAAGAAATTTTCTTTAAAAAGAAAAGAAAAAAGAAAAGGCCACTTGGACTTGCCCACCAGTACTGAAAACCAACCACAAAACAAGCAAAACCAAGACACATATGGGAGAAAATATTTGATAAACTTATTTATGATAAAGGAACTGTATCCTGAACATGTGAGGAATACTCAAAACTCAAAATCATTATAAAAATTATGCAAAAGATGAGAACAAATGCAGTTTTTCAGAGAAGCTCTAGGTACAATAGCAAACACAGACGGCGCGACGGGCCTCTGAGATTTAAAAGCCCCAACTTGGGTTTTCCTTCCCTATTCCCTGCATTTTCTGTATCCCAGCTTCCCCAAGCTGAGTGGAAATGGGGCTCAGGCAGGTGCCAGAGAAACCAGAATCCTAACATCTCTCTGGCCAACACAGCTTACCTAAATCTACATACGTATATTTCCTGGGTTTCTTTGTTCCTATAAATTGTAACCTTTCTGTAGAAAAGAAAAAGATCAGCCACTTTCCCAGTTTGAGCCAAATTGTGATTAAGTTCATTTTTCCTTTTAATATTCTTTGCTCTGGTTTCTGATGCAGAGTAGGTGACCAAATCCAGCTGGTCAGGACCCAGCCTCCTCTGGCCTGACCCTGGTAACAACAGGATATGCAACCTCATTAGAAATTGATGGTAATGCACCAGGCGTGGTGGCCCACACCTGTAGTCTCTGGGGACTTGGGGACTCGGGAGCCTGAGGCAGGAGAATGGCAAGTTCAAAGCCAGCCTCAGCAAAAGTGAGGCAATAAGCAACTCAGTGAGACTCTGTCTCCAAATAAAATATAAAAAAGGGCTGAGAATGCGGCTCAGTGGTTAAGCACCCTGGTTCAATCCCTGGTAACAACAACAACCAAAAAAAAGGTAAATGCAAATTAAAACACCAATGTGATGCTACCAGGCACTTATTAAAGCAGCTACCATTTGAAAAAGAACATGAACAGAAAACCTCATACCATGGTGGTGGCAAGCATATTAAGCAGGTGGAGTCCTGGCCTGTTGCTGATTGGAATGCAAAAGGTGCCCCACACGCTGAAAGCACACAACCCAGAATCCACCTTCCAGAGATCTTCCAGGAGAACTCAAAACTATACTTATACGAGAAACTGCATAGAGAATTGATGGGGCATTTATTCATAATCACCAGAAGTTGGAAGGGACACAAACAGCATGGACCACTGAGTGCGTGAAGTAAGGCAGAAGCACCCACAGGGCCACTGCTTGGAAATGGAGACCGGCCGCAAACGCGTGGGGCGGCGCCTTCCTGCTCAGAGGCTTGGTGTTACAAACGGTGGTGATCCCAGTCTCCCCTCAGAGCAGCAAATACTTCAAGACAGTAAAATCCAACCATTGTAGAACTCTGGAAATAACTACAGGCATAGAACAGACCAAAGAGGGAAGTCTATTCAGGAAAAACTAGTGAAACCTTGGAAGGTGGTGGGCCGGAGGCAGTTTTAACAGGGGGTTGTTCCCCTGCCCTCTCTCTCCTGGCTCAGAGGCTCGGTGGATGCACAAAGCCGACAGCTTCACAGCGACAGAGGACTGATCTCTCCAAGCTCTGCTAGTTCCAAGGGCAGCTAGACATCAAAACATCGTGTACGTACAATGGTACATATAATTTTATCTGCCAATTTAAAAAAATTTAAAAAGCTTCTACCTGGAGAACTGTCAGTGGTTTGACCTCTCCAGACCTCCCTGGAAAATCTCTATTCCTAGGGTGTCCTTGCTCTTTGATTCAATGGGAACTCAGCTCTGAGAATAAAGCCATCTGCCCAGGGCGTTCCTGAAGACAATAGGAATCTGAAGGTAAGGTCAAAGCCACCTCGCCTGAGGCTGTGATTTCACTTGGTGCTAACAAAAAGTCTGGCTAAAAATTGAAAAGAAAGAGCTGCAGAATGAGAAAGCCACACGGTAGTTTCAGGAGCTCCAACATTTTCCTGAGGATCTAAAAACTGGGTGTATGCACAGGGCTGTACGCATGCCCAGGAAAGACCTAGAGAAGCTGAAGCCTGTCACTCACTGATGCCCTAAAGGCCCTGCACAAGCAGGAAGTGAGAACTGGGGAGTATTTTTAAATTGCCTGTGGTTTAAAGATATGTCTTCACACACAGGAAACCTGAGGAAGAACGGAAAAACTTGGGCTCAAGGCAATTAAGGAAATCTTTCCATTGATCACTAGCTGAGCACTAAATTGTATTGACACAGGACTGAACCCTAGGAAGCCAGACTTCACAACAAAACAAACTGGAATAAAAAGGGAGCAGAGAAGTCAGTGCCTGCACAAGACAGGAACATAGCCCAGGAAAGCCACTAGACGAACAGGCAGCGACAGGAAAAGCAAAGGCAAATAGACGTGAAAACCCGGCAGCGATGGCACTCCGTGGTGGGGGCAGAGCTGATGATGGAGTCGCTACAATATCGTCTAAAATATCCAGTTTTCCAACAAAATCATGACACTCTCGATGAAAGAGAAGCATATTGTCCATACACAGGAAAAGGAGCTACCAGCAGAAAACGCCCCTGGGGTCCCAGATGTTGGATTTGAGAGATAAATAATTAAAATCACTTATTTGAAGTGTACTCAAAGAACTTTGAAAACTATGCTTAAAAAATTAAAGAAAGGTATCACATCTATCTTTCACCAAATGGACAATATAATAAAGGATAGACCTAATTAGAAGCAGCGAAAATCTACTAGAAATTCTGCACTTCAAAAGCACAATAGCTAAAGGGAAAAATTCACTAAAGAAGCTCAGCAACTATTTGAATTTGCATAAGAAATAATCCAGAACCACACATATCTTCCAAAAAGTAACAGGAAGAAATGCTCCCCAAACCATTCTAGAGGTCAGTATTACCCTAATAACAAAGAAAGAAAAAAACAAGTCATGAGAAAACTCTAGAGCAATAGCCCTAATGACCATGCATGAAAATCCTCCACAAAACACTAGCAAATCATCTTCTGCAACATATAAAAATAACTTACATCAGGGCCAACTGAGATTTCTCCCAGGAATGCAAAGATATATCAGGCTTCATCAAAATTCAAATGGTTTGTGCTTCAAAGGACACTGCCAAGAAACCAAAAAGACAAATGGCAGAATGGGATAAAATATTTGCAAATCATGTACCTGATATGAACTTCAAATAGCCAAATGGTGGAAACAGCCCAAATGCTCTTCAAATAACGAATGCACAAACGAAATGTGGCATTTCTACACAGTGGAAATTTATTTCCTTGCCCATATATAGAAATGGTGTACTAATATATCCTACAATATGGATGAATCCTGAAAACATTATGCTCAGCGTTAAGAAACTAGTCACAAAAGGTCACAGGTTATGCAATTCCATCTATAGGAAATGTCCACAGCAGGCAACCCCATACACATGGAAAGGAGACTGCAGCGAGAGAGAAGGTGTGGAGAGGAGGAAGATGATAAAGAATAGGGCTTCTTGAGGTTATAAAAATACATGACTGGGAATACACGAAGGACTTCTGGATTTTTTTTAAATAGATACATTTTATGTTATGTGAATTTTATCTCCATAAATATATATTTTTTTTAAAAAAGAAGAATAGAGTGGGCCACTTGTGCTGAATGCTGTTGGGATGAAAAGTAAAATAATAAAATTGGCAATGAGATTTGCCAGACTGTAAGTTAGTGGTGGGAAAGACAGAGGGAAAGAGAACAAGTAAACTTGAAGACAGGTCAGTAGAGATTATTGAATCTAAGGGATGGAAAAAAAGTCAAGAGAAAACGAAGAGAGACTCAGATACCTGCACAACAATGTCAAGTGTACTAACATATTGTATAATGGTGGTCCAGAATGAGACAGAGGATGCAGTGGGGAGAGAATCGGCAGAAAAAAATATTTGAAGAATCAATAACCAAACTATTCCCAAGTTGAATTAAAAGCACATATCCAAGAAGCTCAGGCAGATTAAACTCAGAGGTCCACATCTAAAAATATAGAGAAACCAGTGAAAGTCAAAGACAACAGCAGCTATAACAAAATACTGAAAGGAACAAGAAAATAACTATTAAAAAAGAACAGGGATCGAGACTAATACCCGACTTAACCTCAGAAGCTGTGGAGGCTAGAAGAAATGGAACAGTATCTGCAGAGGTTGAAGGTCAAGACTGTCAACCAATAGTCTTACATCTAGCAAAATTATCCTTGAAAATGAAGAGCAGAGAAAAGCATTCCCAGATAAACAAAGACTGAGAGAATGCATAGCCGTCTTAACAGCTACACTAAAAATTCTAAAGGGAATTCTTTAAGCTGAAAAGAAAAAAAACATAGTCGATGAGAACAGATCTACATGAAGAAATACTGAGCATGGGTGAAGGTAACTACTTAAGTAACTAGGAAAAAGAAATATAAGTATGTTTCTGTTTGTAATTTTCTCCTATCCTAATTTTAAAGGCAAATACACAATCGATAATTATAAACCTGTGTTGGTGAACATGCAAGTATATAGATGTGAAAAAAACAGCACAGAGGAATTGGAAGCAAATAGAGCCAAAGAGGAGCAAATATGTTGTACAATATTAAGTTAAAATATTGTTCATATTAATCTGAACTAGACTATTATAAGTAAAGATAATAGTTACAGTTCCCACGCAACCACTAAGAAAATAGCAATATCAATAATAAAATAAATTAAAGGATTACAGATGGCAAACATAAGAATATAAGAGCAAAAAAGAATAAAGGAATAAAGGGGGAAAAAAGACAGCAAATACCAGAAAATCCTACCTTAGTGATAATTAAATTTCAAAGGATTAAAACTCCAATTAAAATGCAAGGACTGGCAGAATGGGTAAAATGTATGATTTAATTATACATAATCTACAAGAGATACAATTTAGATGCAAAGACACACAAATAGATCAAAAGTGTGAATAGATGGGAAAATTATAGACCATTCAAACGGAAACAGCCAGAATGAGTATATAGTAGTCTCATCATGTGGGAGATGTATTCCAAGCCCCACATCCGATGCCTGTACCATGGATAACATTGTACTCTACATGTACACTGTGTTATTTCCAAACATACATACTTGTGATAAAATTTAATTTGTAATCTGTCCCAGTAAACGATGAACAATAATACTTAGACCTTAGCAACTTCAGCATATACTTTTTAAAAATTTCCTTGTTCAGTTGGGAGCTCTCCCTTTTCCACTTAAAGGAAACACATTGTGGCTTCTCTGTGGCATCTCTAAGTTGCCAGCATCGCTTCTCTTGCACTCTGGAGAAATGATTAAGTAAAGTAAGAGCTCCTTGAATGCAAGTACTGCTATGCCTGGACAATCCGTCTGATAACCAACATGGCTACTGAGTGACAGGCACAGGTACCATGGGTGTGCTGAACAAAGGGGATGCACATTCCAGGCAGGCTGGAACAGGATGGCACGTGCTTTAACCACACTGCTCAGGAGGTGTAATTTAAAATTCATGAATGGTTTGTTTCTGGAACTTTCCATTTAATATTTTCATGGGACCATGGATAATTAAAATCATAGAACGGGAAACTATGGAAAAGAGTGATATTACTACTATAGTAATATCAGGCATTTCAAGTCAAAAAACTTACTAGGAACAGAGATGACATTGTGTGATACAGGTCAATCCATCAAGAAGGACAGCAGGAGTTGGGGAAGATGGCGGATTAGAGGAAGGGAGCAGTTTCCAATTGCTCCCCAGCTTGAGACTCAAACAGCAGGAGGAGATTACTTCTCAGCAAGGAGGGTGACTGAAGGAACTCACTGAAATTCAGCATTGGACAATAAAATAATCATAGAGACACAGAAATTCAGAAGCTTTGAACATAGAACAAGAAATAATATGTTGGAGACGTGCCCATTTTGCTGGAAGTGGTGGAGTGCAGGCCACCAGTTCACTGCAGAGGGGAGGGGAAACACAGGCAGAAAGAAAGAAAAACATTGTGAATACATTTGGCCTTGGAGAGCAGAGAGGGAGGCTGATCTTAACTGACCCAGAGGAGTCTGGGCAAGCCTGTGATTGAAAAGTGCTCGGAATATCTCAGCAGGAGAGCAGAGACCTATGGTGGGAGCCCTTTGCAAGTGGCCACGTGGGAGCTCCCAGGGGCGGGAGTGAGGAGCTCATAGAAGCAGTCAGTCTGTCCCAGCAAATGCCTGTCCAGCACAACAGAAAGGATAGTGCTGAGGGTCATCCAGGCTGGGAATACCATGGAGCGAGGCTTGATCTCCTCTGTCTGTAGTGGCTCATGCAACTGGATGGCACAAAGCCCAAAACAGGGCAGACAGGCACATCTGCCGTCCAGTGATCCAGGGAAATCCACATTCATGGCCGTGGAACGTGAGACCTGCAGAGGGTGAGATCCCTGCTCTAGGGGCAGAGATTTCAAGAGGTCCTGAGACAAGACATCCAGCAGAGATCAGCATCTGCCCAGCAAGGGGTGTGGATCTAATCTCTCTGGAGGAAATACCTCCTGATAAAGTTTCAAAGGAAGTCAGAACTAAACCCCAGCTGCTGGAGCCTCCCAGGTAGAACTCTGCAGCAGCCCATTTCTTTGCATTGACCTTGTCTGTTCAGTCTGTTCAAAACTCTGCTCTCCCAGCTGTCCTAGGTCACACTGGGAGATGGGGAGCTCAGAGCTTCTCAGGCCACCCCAGCGGGCAGCTTGGTGAACACAAAGAGGTCAGACTGAACAACCCCATCCCTTGATCGATGGGCTACAAGGTCCAGAAAGAAATGCAAAGTGCCATAACACTCGTCCTTGTCAACTATTCTGGCCACCTCAGCAGAGACAAGCCCTTCATTTTCATTAAGATTTTTTTTTCTTATCTCTCTTTGCCCTTTTTTTTTTCCTCCAGTCTGTGTGTGCACATAACACATGTTCTTGCTGCACTCACCGATTGGCTTGAGAATAGATATAGATATGATTTTTCTTTCATTTTGAGCATTTTTACTGTTTATTATTTAACCTTATTTTAATTTTACCCCGCGGAATTTTTTGTAGGCATGTGTTGGTTTGATTTTTTTATTTGTGTTTGTTCTTACCTTTGTTTTTTGTTCTTCTTCCCTTTCTTCCCTCTTTAGTAATCAAATTCTCTTTCCCTCTCTCTCTTTTTTATTGCTTTTAGCTGTCTCTTTGCTCCTCCTCACCACCTGCTGCTACTCCTGCTTGGTCTCTGTTCATTTTTTAAATGTCAGACTTTCTCCTGACTCCTGACCTGATTTTCTCTCCACTTAAGGAGCAGTACTTTTACTCTTAGAAATATTCACCTTATATAATTCCTACCCCCATCATTTGTGTCATTGTGGTTATTAATGTGGTGGACAACAGAGTTGACACCTGCTGTTTAATTCTAGATCTAGTTCACTGCTGTTTATAGCTGTTTCTGGTGCTAAATGCTGACTGACCATTCCTCTTGTGTGGAAATTAGTATTATATAGATGTCATAGTAGGCATCAGACATTTATTTTAAGGCTATACATTGGTCGCTACCAGTATTGCTATTGCTTGCACCCCCTTTTTTCTAAGAAAGGCTGGGAAGTGATTGGGATGTTTCAAGTTCATAGGATAGAGATCTGAGACCAAGCTTCACTGGCAACTCAGCCAAGTGACAGCAAACCCCATTCCACACATGAACTAGCCCAAAATGGGCTCCAACAAGATTTCAAAACATAGAATAGGGGAAAGAACTCCCAAATCAACAACCAGGTCCGAGGTAGGAACAACTAGAGGGGGGTTCCAGATCCTATTCCTGGACATCTACTCACCCAGCAGAAACAGAGAGAAGTCCCAGCACAATAGCACAGAGGAACCCATAGCATAGCAGCATCTCCCCTAGAGTGAATTAAATCAGCAGTTCCACAGCAGCACATTGAGCAGAATGGAGGTTGAAATTAACATCCAAATTATGATGAGCCTAGGTTGCGACGCTAAAAGATATCAACAACACGGGATTTATGACAAAAAAGAA
Organism: Xerus rutilus; assembly: GCA_028644305.1. NCBI lineage: Eukaryota > Metazoa > Chordata > Mammalia > Rodentia > Sciuridae > Xerus > Xerus rutilus. The sequence continues at coordinate 3,839,397 of CM053401.1, forward strand.
AACTATACACCAAAGGACACATGCATAACAGAGAAAAAGGAATCCATCTCAACAGATGCCCAAGTCCAAGATCTCTGAAAATATGAGGAAACAGACAAACAAGTCTCCCTCCAAAATTTACAATCCCCAGCAAAGAAACCCACAGATATGGAAGGAGAAGAAATTGTAGAGACAGACTATAAAAATTTGATTGTTAAAATGTTCATTAGGCTAAAAGAATATCTAAGGAATAAATTAAGAAAGCAAATATGGCAGATAAAAAACCATTTCAATAAAGAACTAGACATACTGAAAACAATCCTGGAAATTAAAGACACAATGATCAAATAAAAACTTCACTTGAAAGTATCACCAACAAAGTAGATCATGTAGAAAATCAAACTTTAGGCCTTGAAAACAGAGTATATGAACTTGAACACTCAATATGCAATAAAAGGGAAAAAAAGACCATGCCCAGAATATACAAGAACTGTGGAATGACATCAAGAGACAAAATTTAAGAGTCATTTGGATAAAAGAGTATGGAGATACAGGCTAATGGCATTAAGAACATATTTAGTGAAATAATAGCAGAAAATCTTCCTAATCTTAAGAAATGGCTATCCACATGCAGAAGGAATATAAAACCCTAAATAGACAAGATAAAAAAAAACCTGCATGACATGTCATAAACTGCCAAACACAGAAAGTAAGAAAATAATATTAAAAATGCAAGAGAAATAAATTAGGTTACATTTAGAGGCACATCAATAAGGCTCATTTCTGACTTCTCAAACCCTAAAATCAAGGATGGCTAGAAATGGGTTATTCCAAGATCTGAAAGAAAACAATTGCCAGCCAAGAGTGGTAATATCCAGCAAAGCTACCTTTCAGGATCAAGGAAGAAATAAAAAGGATAAACTAAAAGAATTCATGACCACTCAGCCAGTACTACAAATAATAAAGATGTACTAAATAGAGAATAACTCAAAAACGAATCCAGAGCCCCCAAATGGATGAAGCAATCTAGAAGACCAACCAACTCAATAAAAATTAGGATTTAATTAAATATAGGAAACAAACCAAAATGGCAGAAAATAAAAACCAACATCTATCCATCATAACACTGTAGGTATATGGCCAATTAATTACATAGATTAATACATAGATTGGCAGAATGGATTTAAAAACAAGGTCCAATTATATGTTGTTTTTAAGAGACTCATCTTATGGGCAAAAACATTCACTATTTAAAAGTGAAAGGATGAAAAAAAAATAAAATGGAGTCCGGAAACAAGAAGGGGTAGTTCTTCTTATACCTGACAAAGCAGATTTTTCAAGCAAAAATAATCAGAATATACAAAGAAGGTCATTATGTACTGGTAAATGAGACAATCCAACCAAAAGATGTAACAATAGTAAATATATGTCCAAATGTTGATGCACCTAATTACATTAAGAAACACTTCTACATCAGGCATAGTGGCGCACACCTGTAATTCCAGCCACTCAGGAGGCTGATGCAGGAGGATCACAAGTTCAAAGCCAGCTCTGCAAAAGCAGGTGCTAAGCAACTCAGTGAGATCCTGACTCTAAATAAAATACAAAATAGGGCTGGGGATGCAATCTCCCCCCCCAAAAAAAAGAAGTACTTCTTGACATTAAATCCCAGATGGGCCCCAATACAATAATCCTGGGTGATTTCAACATACCACATTCACCAATATACTTGTCACCCAGACATAAGATTTTATAAAGATATTCCAACTTAAATAAAACTATAACTCAAATGAACCTAACAGACACCTACAGAATATTTCATCCAAAACCAGCTGAATTCACATTCTTCTTAGCAGCTCACAGAACTTTTCTATGTAGATCACATTTAGATTTCAATGTAAGCCTTAGAAAATACAAAATAAAAGATATAATTGTGTGTATCTTATCAAGATCATAATGGAATGAAATTAGAAATCAACAGCAAGAAAAATAATAGAAACTACATAAACACATGAAGATTAAACAACAATCTTTTAAATGAAGAACGGATCTAGGAAAAATGAGAAGATAAGTCAAAAAATTCTTAATAACAAATGAAAACAGAGATAACACATCAAAATCTCCAGGACTGTATGAAAGCAGTTCTAAGAGGAAAATTTATAGACTTGAGTGACTAAATTTTTTAAAACTCCCAAATAAATAATTTAATGTTATACCTCAAAGGCCCTGGAAAAGGAAGAACAAGAAACAATTAAGATCAAAGCCAAAATTAATAAAACAGAAAATTTTAAAAAGCACAAAGATCAATTCAACAGAGTTGGTTCTTCAAAGGGATAAAAGATTGATAAGCCCTTAGCCAAACTAACCAAAAGGGAGAGAGAGCCCAAATTAGAGGTGAATTAAGAGATAGTACCACAGACATTGTGAAATCCAATGTACATGAAAAACTGTTTTGAAAATTTATGCTCCAATAAACTGGAAAATCTAGAAGACATTGAAAAACCTTTTAGACACATATTACCTAATCCAATTGAACCATGACGATATAGAAAACTGAAACAGAGCAGTACCAAGCAATGTGACTGAAGCAGCAATTAAAAGCCTTCCAAAAAAGAAAAGCCCAACACTAGATGGATTCTCAGCTAAGTTCTACCAGACCTTTAAAGAAGAACTAATGCCAGCCCTCCTCATAATTATTCCATGAAATAGAAAGGAAGAGAACACATCCACTTTTATTCTTCAAAGCCAGTGTAACTCTGATACCAAAACCAGACAAAAACACATCAAGGAAAGAAAACTACAGACCAACATCTTTAATGAACATAGACACAAACATCCTTAATAAAATATAGCAAACTGCATTAAAAAGCATATTAAGAAGGTAGTACACCATGATCAAGTAGGTTTCATCCCAAGAATGCAAGATTTGTTCAACATATGCAAACCAATCAATGCAATTTAAATTTTGGACAATAAATGTGGTATATATACACAATGGAGTTTTACTCAGCCATAAATGAGCCATAAATAAGAATGAAATAAGAATGAAATCACGGGACTTTCTGGTAAATGAATGGAACTGGAGAACATCACACCAAGTGAAATAAGCCAGACTCAGAAAGTCAAGGATCAAATATTTTCTCTTATTTGCAGAAACTAGAGGAAAATCAGGGGAGAAAGAGGAGCAGACTCCATGAAAATACAGGGAGGAAGAGTATTTATGGGGGAGGGACAAGGGGTAGGAAAAGGAACTGCAAAATAAAGTTAACTGAATTATGTGCTATAGCTATATGAATATACCACAATGAGTTTCACCTTTATACTTATCTATAAAGCACCAACTTAAAAAACCAGTAAATAAGTAGAAGAAATACCAGTAGAGTAGAGGTAGGGCATTGAGGAAGGAGGAGGAGAAGAAAAGAGGAAATACTGGGGGCTGAAATGGAGCAGATTTTATTCCACACATGTATGATTATTTCAAAATGAAGCCTACTATTATGTGTAACTAGAATACACTAATACAAATATTTTTAAAAAGAAGTGCAGCTATTATAACATATATGCACCTAATAACAGTCCCAAAACACATAAAGAAAAATTTGTAATTGTAAATAGAAATAGATAATTCAACAAAAATAGGTGGAGATGTCAATACTCAATTAATGTCAATTAATGAATGGAATGACTAGAAGAGGACTTGACTAGCACTGAAACAACTAGACCCAACAGAAATCTATAGAACCTGCCTTTCAATAGCAGCAGAATTTACATTCTTCTCAAGCAAACGTGGAGCATTCTCTAGGATATAGCAGATGTTAGGCCATAAAACAACCCTCAATAAATTTAAAAGTAAGAGATTATCAAAATAATGTTCTCTAACCACAATGGAATGAATTTAGAAATCTATAGACTCTCTTGCCCTGGGTCATTTATACATATATGGAATTAACACACCCACATATTACCGTGGGTTAAAGGATAAATCACATGGGAAAATAGAAAATATATTGAGATGAGTGAAAGCAGATATACAATATCCTGAAACTACAGTATGTAGAGAAAGCAGTACTCAGAGTTCCCAGAGGAAAAGTTATGTCCCTAAATGCCTACATAAAAAAGAAGAAAGATCTCAAATTCATAGCCTAAAACCTCCCAACTCGAAAAAGAAAAAAAAATCAAACCCAAACCAAGCACAAGGAAAGAAATAATGAAATTTTAAGTGTAAATTCATGAAAAAGGATAGAAGAACAATAAAGATGAACAAAATGGACAAACCTTTTGCTACACTGATCAAAAAAAAAGAGAGAGAGAAAACTCAAATTACTAAAATCAACAATGAAAAAAGGACACTACTACCAGCGTTTCAGAAATGCTAAGACTCACAAGCGTGTACTATGAACAGTTGCATGCCAACAAATGAGATAACTTAGACAAAATTTATTATTTTCTAGAAAGATACAAACTGAAGACATAGAAGACACAGCCCCTTGTGGCCCCAGCTACCCAGGGTTGATACTCAGACTTACACCTGACCTCATTCAGTGTGCAGCTTTCTTCCCACCTGGTTGCTCGATGGCACGTGTGCGCTCAGCCCTGCCCCAGCCCAGGCTGGGGGCTCTGGTGTGGGGGCTTGGCCCTCTCCAGGGTGCAGGTTGCTGGGCTCTGGCTGGCGGCTGTGGCTGCCTCTGTCTTAGCTGGATGTTTTCTTCTTGGTAGGAGGGGATTGGCATTCTCTCAGCTTCCTACATCCTCAACAGAAGCAGAACCCCAATGCTAGCCCATCTCAAGGGACTGGTGGGTGGAAAGGAGGCACAAAGGAGAGCAAGGTGGTCAGAGATGCCAGGATACACAGTCCCAGGACCTGGGCCTGGCCCAGGGCAAGAGGGCCTCAGCAGGGGGCCCTTCAGAAAGACCACACTAATGGAAGGCCAGGTGTGGGCTGGACTGAGGGGAGGGAGGGAGCATCACAGGAGGTGGTGAGAAGTGTTGAGGAGGGCTAGGATTCTAGGACACAGGGCCAAGGTGAGGGACCAGGAGATCCCCTAGACAGGGCTGCGGTTTTATGTCTGTGAGCTCTCTTGAGGCATGCTCCTGGTCTCACGACTCTGAGCTGTGAGCACCATGGCATTAGGCCCCTCAGGCCCCCTCAGACAACAGCTCCCCTTAGGACATGGCCACGGTTTAGGGCTGTGACTCTCCCCCAAGACACACTCGTGTGGCCGTGGACATAAGGAAGGGATGGCCACATGAGAAGGGCAGAGGCTCCCTACCCATCTTAGCCCACGTTCTTTGCTGTAACAAAATACCTGAGACTGGATCAACTATAGAGAGTAGAGCTTTATTTGGCTAATGGTCCTGCAGGTGGAAGTTGGAGAGCCTGTGACAGCATCTGCGGGGCTCCTCCATGTGGGAGAAGGGGCCACACAGCCAGCCAGAGCAAGTGTGGCCACTCAGGTGTGCTTTCTTCTTACAAGACCACTGATGTCATCACAGGCCCACCTGCAGAGCCTCCTGGGATCCTAACTGCCTCTCAGAGACCCCTCGCTGGGTATCACGACCACATGGGTTTGGGCACATTCAGAGGACAGCTCTCCTTCCTCTAGGTTAAACAATAATGGAGTCCAGTCAAGCAGTTGTCCCTCCTGGGTCCTGTCCTTGGGGATTTCTGGACAGGGTTAACTTAATTGCTAGAGCAGCCAAGCAGGATAGCTCCTTCACAGCCAAGGAAGCCGCGGCTGGAAGTGGCCTGGTCGCCGGGTGACTGGTGGCCCCCAGAACCTGCGATCCTCCTTGGGGAAAGGGTCTTTGCTAAGGTAAGGATCTCAAGCAGAGGTCATCCTGGATTTCCTGCACAGGCCCAAGTCCAGCAACACATGCAGATACAGGAAGATGTCCTGCAGGGGAGCAGCAGAGGCTGCTGACTCAGCTCCTGGGGCCATGATTGGCCTCCACTGGCACTGCCTTGTGCACCTGGCAGAGACACACAGGCAACAGAGGAGGAGAAGAGTCCCAGCAACAGGGACGCTCATGTGAGCCCTGAGAGGCTGCTGGCCTGGTGTTGGAGGCCAAGAACAAGAAGCTGGCCAAGAACCAGGGAGCTGACGGGCTGGCCCTAAGCAGGAAGGTGGGATATTCATGATGTGCAGTTAAAAATACAGGAAGGAGCAGAGCAGGCGGGCAGAGCAGCAGGGTAGAAGGAGAATTGGAAAAGGGAGGCGGGGAGGAGAGAGCAGCCCTGGGAGCTGAAAGGAGTGAATTAAATGCCATGGTGTGACCGTGTCAAAATGAACCAACTGCTAAGTGCAAATATAATACGCCAACAAAAGCAAAAGGAAAGAAAGTTAGGGACGCCACCAGCTGTTAATCAAGCTCTGGCCTGGGGCTGACTGCGGAGCACTCCCGGGTGGCTCCCACCTGCCTCCTGCCCTGTGACCTAGAGCAGGTGGGCTTAGCGAGCTCTGATGGGAGGGGGCTGGCTTCCTGCGCACGTGGCTGTGGGCTGTGGGTCAGAGTTGTCCTCCTATGTGGTCCACAGTGAAGGATGGCGCATTTTGTCCTCAGGGCCGTGTCCTCCAGGCTCCTCTCCATTGGGGAAGACAACATCTCAGGGACCCCAAGCTGCCTCAGAACAAGGCTAGTTTTTAGGGCTATGGATTCCCTTGGGACAACACCCTTAGGGCAAGGTGGGGGTTTAGTGCTGTGATCTTGCTGGGGAGGGTTGGCCCTCCTGGAGTGAGGCCCCTGAGACCTCGGTTCACCCACAGAGACCTAGCCTGTGGTGGGCCTATGCTGCTCGGCCTCCTGCTCCCGTGAGCCTCTCAGGTCCCCTGCTGCTTCTGTGCACATTTCTGTATCCACTGCCTGTGGCCGGGTGGCTGGTGCATGGCCATGTTCAGCGACCGGGCAATAGAGGCTCTTGGATTCTGGGCACTATTTTCCGGGTCCTCCCTGCAAATCTCCTCATGAAGGCCCAAGTGCTGCCCACCAAGAAACCCTGCAAACAGGCCTGTTCCTGGCAGTGGTGAGGGGTGGCAGCCCTGGCTCCTGTGTGGGGTCCTCATTTGCGAAAGGACCAGAGCCCCTGCTCCAGGGCCGCCCACCTCCCAGCCTTTCCCTGCCTTTCCCTATGGCCTTGGCTCCTGCAGGGTCCTACTTATCCCGTCTTCTCTGTCCATCCTGCCGCTTCTGCCCCACCCACTCTGTGCTAGCCACCGGCTTGTGACCCCTTCGTTCTGTTGTTTCCTAGTTTCCCTTCCAGTGTGGAGACGCCGCCCCCTCTGCCCTGTTTTCTTCCTCCATCCCTTGCCTTGCCCACCCATGCCACTGTGCTGTTCCGCCTCCTCCCGGTGCGGCCGCCAGCCCCCTAGCATGAGCTGTGCCTGGCAGCGGAAGCATCACTCCTGCCTCCCCCCCACCCGGCCGGGAGTGCCCCCCCGCCTGGCCAGAAAGTGCCCAAGTGAGCGCCTGTGTTGCAGTTGGGTATCTTTTTTGAAGAAATCAACAACAGTGATGGCAAAGCAAGGCCTGTCCTCCACTTGACGGCGCCTAGATCGGTTTCCAATCAGCTTCCCACCCATCCTCGGAGGGGTCTGCAAGATTTCAGCAGCTGACACCCATCCTCGCTCCTGCCAGCTGTCCCCAGTACAGGCGCTTCGTGATTGCCAGGTCCCTGGTGGGCCATGCTGCAGTTAGAGTGGGGAGGGGTCCGCTGGACTTCACCCACGTCCTTGGGCAGGCGTCCTGAGCCTCCCTCACCTGCCTGAGCCCTCCATCCTCGGTGCCCAGCACACTTGTAAACGCAGGGACTTGCATCCTCCCACCCAGTACCCCAGTGCAGGGGTCACAGAGGTGGGGGCATCCAGCAGGCATTGTTGACAAAACTTCTCTGGAAACCAAGCACGATTGTGCAAAGGCTTTGGTGGGTGCCTACAGGTGCATACTTGGGAGCCTCCCTGCAGAAGTCACTCAGCGTTGACCGCAGTGCTCTTGGGCAGGTTTTCCATCAGTACAAACAAGGTTCCTCCGTTTTGTGGGTTGCCTAATATTCCATTGTATGGATAGATTATTTTGTTCAGCGACTCCCTGCTGAAGAACTTCTTTGTTTTTATAAAACAAAGAAGTTGCAGTGAACATTCTTACCCACACGTCCCAGCGTGCACGTCTATGTGTTTCTGTGGAATAGATTCTTCTAAGCATGGTTGCCTGGTGAAGGAATCAATGCATTTTTAAATGTTAGGTACTACCAAGGTACCATCAATTTGTGCTTTGAAGCAGTTGACCACACTCTGGTTGGGAAGATCTTTGTAAAGATCTATGGTGTTTCCCACTAGAAACAAAGCAACACCAAAGGAAATAGGAGTTCCCTGGAAGCCAGGTGACTTAGTACCCCAGAGGAAATAGGCGGTTGGATCAGGCTGGAGACTCAAATTTTGAAAGGCTTCCTGGGTGGAGTGGCCCAAATGTCCGAAAACTCATTAGAAATGAGCTCTTATCCCTTGGTCCTCACCCCCTGCAGGGACCCTGGGACCCCGTTGGTCAGATCCAGGCTCCAAGGCTTTGAGGGACCATAGGGCCATGGCCACGGCTGAGGCCAGACTAGACAGATGCGACTGATGCCCTCACAGAAGGGCAGGGTGGCACTGGGGGACTTGTGGCTGGAGGACCCGCTCTGCTTCTAGGAGCTTGCACTTCCTCTTGTGTGAGGGGGAACAGACATCAACCCTGAATGCTCTCCTCTAACCAGGAAAGAGGAGCTGTTCCATACATGCCAAGGGTTGGCCCCGGTGCAGCATCCTTGCAAAGACCATAAGACAGGAGCGTTCATGGCGAGACAAAGGTGCACCCCACGCCCTCCACCCTGCCCTGCGCCTGCCTTGCTTGCACGTACACCCTCCCCTCCTGCCTGGCTGTCTCTCGTGTCTTCTGTCCTACTCAGTGTCCCCTCCCCACCATGCTCTTTAAGCACTGTGGCTCTAGTCTACAGGTGGGCTCTGGGGGTCAGGGGGGCAACTCAAAAGGCCTGGGCCTTGGGCAGGCCTTGCAGACGTGGTGTCCAGGAAGGGGGCAGGGGACTTCCCTGCTGAGAGACAGGCCGAGTCTGTCTCCAGGGAGGTGGGAGAACAAAGGTGCTCAGGAATTGTGTGTCTGCTCCTGTCTGTGTCCCGTCCTGGACCTGCTGCGCCCAGAGCTGTGGAGGCTCTTCCCAGAGGAGCTGAGCTTCTCACACGTGATGGTGTCTGAGCCCTCTACAGAGCAAGACTGGGCTACCCGAGTCACAGTTGGGACAGCCCACCAGCTGAGGACAGTCACCCACTTTTCAGACAGGAAGACTGATCTCACGGAACCCCTACCCTCAGACCCCAAAGGAGTCTCCAACCCCGGGCCTAACTTTATCTACAGTGGTTGAATGTATGCCTCAAATACCTGTCTCTAGGTTCAATGAGAGGCGCCAGCCAGGAGGCGGGACCAGCCCAGCCTGGCGCACAGCCGTGGGCAGTGCTCTGTTCACACAGGCCAAGGCACAACGTCAGGGTCAGAGCAGGAGTCTGGTAAACAAAGAGACCCCTTGGTTTGCCAGCCTTGCCAGCACCCAGCCAGGTAGGAGAGATGGCCGTAAACGTTGGCCCCAATGTTGACCAGCTCCCAGGTGGCAGAATGAGGTCTGGGTGGCCCTGGGGTATCCTGGCTCTGCAGCAACTGTCTGGACCCAGGAGGCCTGCCTGCTTCCTGCCCCAAAAGTTCTTGCCTCCTGCTCACCCCGAGCTCTGGACATGGCATGTGGGAGCTGCCTCCGCTCAGCCTGGGGACAGCAGCCAGGCCTGTGGCCAGCCCTCTCCGCGGCACATTATTAGCAGATCAGCCCCTGCAGGGGCCAGAAATTGGCTCAACCTCCTGGGGGGAGATCTAATTTTCACCTGAGAAGTGGGAGGTGGGACGCGCTGCCTCTGAGGTGCCAAGCTCTACCTCTAGCCCAGCTGCGCCCGGAAGGTAGAGCCTGTCATCTCCTAGCCCAGCTGAGCAGGCGGGTGCTGGTGAGGAGTGAGGCCTGGCCAGGCAGGTTCAGCTCGTCCTTGAAGTCCCTGGGGTGCACATTCCACACCTTCCATGGGTCTCAGCTTCCACCTCTGAACAGAAGGGGCGGCGCAGACCTTCAAGCTCTGAAATCCTACCCCGAGACCCCTGCCCAGCCTGTGCCAGCATAGAACACTCAGTCACTCAGTCAAAGTCCTGGGGCACCTGCCCCATGCCAGGCATGACGCCAGTGCTGCATCTCAGGTGGAAGGCTGACCTGTCACGTCTAACAGGAGGGGACTACCCTGAGTGACAGCGGATACATGGGGCAGAGACGGGTAGGAACAATCAGAGTCCTGAGAAGGGGCATCTGGCCCAGGCCAGAGGCTCTTATTTACTCATTCAACAAGCACTTCTTGAGCATAGCTGTGCCTTGGAATCCATGGGGATGGGCTCTAAGACCCCCACGAACACCAAATCCATCCACATGCAGATCCTTACAGCCGGTGTAGTATTTGCATTGACCTACACATGAGCTCCCAGATGCTTCACATCATCTCTAGATGACCTAACAGTGTAAATGCTATGTAAATAGTGGTTACATTGGGAATAATGGCAAGAAAACAGTTGACCCGTGTTCTATACAGATTCATTGTTTTTCCAAATATTTTCGGTCCTCAGCTAGTTGAATGGAGAAGGCGAGACTCAGGGACACAAGGGAACTGTACCGACTAAGCAGCAAGGTTCCTAGTTCAAACACAGTGGGGACAGGTTCCTGGCTCCCGGAGCCTCATTTGGTGGGTCCTGCCTTGGAGCCGAGGCCAGCAGGACTTGCTGATGGAGGGGCTGTGGGCGGTGATTGGCACATGGATGTGGAGAGCAAAGGGTGGATGGGGGCTCTGGCAAGTGAAGAATTCTCTGGTTGGTTCTCTAAAGTTTGGGACGTGGTGATCTGGGGTTTGGGGAGGGTGGTCCCTTCTGCTTTGAGTGTGGAGCTTGGTCTCCCCTTTGAGTGAGTGGGCTGGACTTGGTGACCTGCTGCTAATAAACTGCCCCCCTATGCTGGTGGCAATTTACCCATCAGCCTTCCTGCCCACTGAGCCTACGAGGGCCAGATTGGGCAACTCTCCAACTCGTCTGTCTGTCTGTCTCTGAGTGAGAGAACAGAAGGAAGGCTGGTGGAGCAACCTCCTCCACAGGCGCTGCCCCTCTCGGGCCTCAGTTTCCCTGTTGGTGAGACATCAAGTGGAGCTGGCGTCCTCAGGCTGTTTTTCCACGAGTTTTATTAATTTTGCGTTTGCGCTCGGTCAGCACGTGGTTCCTGGTTTCCTTTCTATTTTGAGACGCCGTCTTTCTCTGGTGAATGCAATTTTCAAGTCTCTCTCTCCTATCATACTTATTTTTTTTAATGATATAGTCTTTCAAAGTAGCCTTCTATTTTTACTTTTCCTTTGGCAAGATAATTTCTAACCCTTTTCTCACTACCCAAGTCAATTTCCTTTGTTAATTTCCAAGCCTCTCCCTCCCACAGGGGCCTCACCTCTTGGTACTTAATTGATTTCTTCTATCACGTAATTCCAGGGTTTCGTCAATAAGCAATTTCAGGCGCATTGTCGATTTCTATTTTTTATACCATTTGATCTGCTCTGAGGCCGAGTACTTGGATCAGACACAAAATGAGATTTCATTATCTCTTAGATGCCAATTTTCCCTCTGGCCCCTTTCACTGAGGCAAGAATACTTCTGGACTTTTTATACTCCCTTCTAATTAATTACTCTCCATTTTTATCCACTTCCCTGACTTCAATCTTGTGAGTTAAAAGTGTAAATTAACAAATGTTCCCTGCTCCAAATGTTATCTTAACTTTAGGGGATTTTCTAGGGGCCCACAGGCTCTCCTGTGGCAGGACCTCCTACAGACACAGCCAGTGCCCCGGAGGGTTCTTTTATTTCCCTGAGTGGGACTTTTCCTACACCCAGCTCTGCTGATGCCCTCTGCCTGGGGAAACACCTTCTCTGGTGACTGCTACCTGACATACTTCCGGCCCAGAAATTAAGACATTGAGGAAGGCTAGGAGCAGCAGGAGCCCGAGGCACCCGCCCGTGGTGGGCATGGGAGCCACCTCCTGGCTCCAAACACCCGAGCCCCTGGTGACGGGCGTGGGCAGCCAGGTTTTGTTTGGCGCGGCTAAGACACTGCAGACCCTGTTAGACTTTTTTGCCACCTGGAGGAGAAACCTGTCAAAACCATTCCAGATTACTCTCAGCTCCTATCGACCGCCTCTGCCTCGGCCTCTCTGGAGAGGGATTCGTTACTGTCTGAGCAGAGAGAACGGCACACCCAGGCTGGCACCTGTGCAGCCTGCTCTGTGATCCTGCCTGCTAAGAATCTCTGGGGGTGTGGAACTATCACCTCAAAGATATTAACTTCTACCTTGGGTGGGATGGGGGTATGTCCTGCTGCTTTAATGCCCATCCCCGAGCAACAGGAGGCCACACCAAGAGGCTGCAGCTCAGCACTAAGCAGAACACCCCTGGCCGCTTGTCCCCTGTGGGTGCTGGCAGGGCACCCCTCCCCCTCAGCAGCTTCTTTCCTGTCTTGACTTTTTGTGAGATGAGCCATCAGCCTGTGTGAAAGCCCCCTGTACCACAGTGTTCCCATGAGAACACCCAGAGCATGAGGCTATGAAATTATCATGACAGTCCCTTTAAGAGGGCTCTCAGGGGAAATAGCCATCTGGCCCCTTTGTCCCCCAGGTTTGGTGTAGCTCATCATCATTTCACTTAGCAGATTGTTGGTGTTTCTTTCTTCACCTTGGCTGCTAGGAAGCTCAGCAAACCTAACTTCAAGGCAGGCACTGGTGAGCCCACACTCTACCCCTGCCTGTGCCTCCCCTGCCTCCCCACCCTCGGGCCTTGTTTGGCTAGTGTGGGACTCACTGCCTGGCCCCCTTCCTGAACACTGCTCATGCCGGGCACCATGGGAGGTGCTGGGATCCTGGCATGACCAAGAGAGGCAGCTGGGAGGCTGGCGCCTAGTGGCCCGTAAACGCCAGTGATGAGCAGGATCCTCTCAAACACCCTAGCCGGGTGCTAGGTCAGGGACCGGAAAGGAAGGGAGCTAGAAACTGGCTTGGGCAGGGGCCACGTGAAAGGGGCGGCAAAGTGGGACAGTCCCAAGATCTTGTTGAGGAGGCAGCAGTTTAGCTGAGGTTTGTTTAATGAGAAAGAGCTGGATGTGTTGTGAAGGGTGGCAAAACTGTATGTCCAGAGAGGACCTTAGGTGTTCTGGGAACAGCAGGGAGTCCTCTGCGGCGGAAGCAGTGAGAGGAGGGGCCAGGAAAGACACAAGGAGCTTTGTAGACCCGCAGCAACCTGTGTGTTTCAGGCAACCTGTGTGTTACTTTCCGGAACTCCTTCTCTGAAATAAACTTAAAAATTAGCAAATGCGTATGCAAACGTATCTCGGCCTGTGATTCTGCATTTTGACCTTCCATCAGAAGTTCGTCTACCTGGGCTATGCAGTATGCGCGCGTGTGTGTGTGTGTGTGTGTGTGTGTGTGTGTGTTTGTGTGTGTGCGTGTGTGTGTGTGTTTGCACGTACACCCAATGACATTGTCTCCCTGGGGCAGCGTTTGCCCTCGTGGAGCAGGGGCCCCAGGGCACCTCCCTCCTTGCGTGGCAGGGATTAGATGAGCTGACGTTGACCGCAGCCTGAGAACAGGGCCTGGCCCATGGACGGGCTCCACGGGCGTCAGCTCTTGTTACTGGAGTGTGTACATTTGCCATGTGGGACTGGTTAGGGAGGGAGTGGGCCTGGACATGATTACTGACATGATCAGTTACATAAGATCTGAGGGCCAGCGTTTCTGTGGACATCTGGCAGGACATATATAATCTAATAAGAATCCATAACCTCTTTAAAGCTATGACGTGCCTCCTTAGCTAATCTCTCATCTGATTGGAGAATGACCTCAGCTTACGAGAACCCTCCTGCTCAGGGTGTCACAGTGGAGATGGTCCCCCACCCCCTGCTGTGGAGGGCCCACACCCAGTAGTTAAGGGAGGTGCATGAGGGGGTCCAGAGCCTGGCGTGCAGCCTGGAGGCCTGGGGCTCCCCCGTGCTGGCTGCATTGAGCCTTAGGGCTTCCACCATGTCTCTGGGGTCTGGTTCGGGAAGGTGTTACGGAGAATGGAGAAGGATTTTGCTCTGTAGAGCTGGACAAGGGTAGGGGTTCCAAGGAAAGGGACTTTGGCTGGTGTAATGAAAGACTTCCTATAACCTGGAGCTAATCCCCAGCAGTGGACACGATGGCCTCACCAGTGTGACTGTCCCTCTCAAAATCTGTAGCCTGGCCGGGGAACCCCGATGAGGGCCAGTCAGCGTCCACCACGGCAGAAGTTCTGCCCCCAGGGCAGGAGTTCCACTCTCCTGGCTGTACTGCCCCCTGCCCTCGGCCCTACAAGCCCCTTCCACTCTGGGCCTGGGAAATTATGGGAAGGAGATGAGAAGGTCCCTTAGACCCACTCGGTCTCTCAGTCTCTTGTTCTTGAATTCCACAGGGCAGTGAATAGCTGTGGCGTAGTTTGGAGCACTCCCACAGACCCTGGCACCCCTCAAGTTGAGAGCCAGGGGTCCTGAGATCCTGCAGCTCAGGCCGGGTCTGTCCTTCCACACCACGCATGTGCAGCACTGAGTGGGCCCAGAAGCCGCAGCGAGAGGAGCGCGAGGTGGCCTCTGCTTCCCAGAGCCAACGTCTCCCAGGGCTCGGGGCCAACCTGGAGAGGGAGCAGGCCCCTTGTCTCCTCGCATTCTCCTTGCTGCATTGGCAGCTAATTGACCACAGGACAGTATCTATGGCGCGTATACAATAAACATTACTTCAGCCATCTGGAACGGTCTTCCTGCAAGCTGTCCATCACTCCACGGCCCCTGGCCAAGTGCTGGGAGGAAGTCCCCAGTTCGGGGTGAAGGAAGGCTCCCTCCTAGCTAGAGCCTGGCCCTTCAAGTTCCCCAGCACGGCCTCGTGTCTGCAGCCCAGCAGCAGGACAGCCGCACCTCTGCTCTCCTGGGGTCTCTGGGCAAGGGCTTCTGAGGGACAGCCACACCAGGTTCCGAGACGCAGGTCTCATTTCTTCCTATCCTCTAGAGGAAGGATGAGACAACACCGCAACCTTCTGCTGAGGAAACAGGGGCTCAGAGAGGCAAAGTGTCTTCCCCCAGGTCACACAGGAATCATTATGGGACCTGGGGTCTATACAAGCTCTACTTGCCTCCTGTATTTATTTCCTGTGGTTACTGCAAGAAATGACCACCAACTCTGCTTAAAGCCAGAGAAGTGCATCCTCTCACTGTTCTGGAGGTCACGAGTCTGAAAGCAGAGAGCCCAGAAGGAGCCTTCTTGCCTCTGACAGCTTCCAGAGGCTGTGGGTACTCCTGGGCTTATGCCTACATCCCCTCAGTCTCTGCGTCTGTCTCCCCACGGCCTCCTCCATGCATGTGTCTCCTGTACACATGCTTATCACTGGGTCCGTGGCCACCCTAAATCCAGGACAACTTCATCTTGAAGTCCTTAGCTTAATGACATCCTCGAGACCCTCTTTCCAAATAAAGCCACATCACAGGATGGGTGAGGACGTGGACATGGCTTCGTGGCAGCCTCCATCAAGCCCCTCCACTTCCCAGCACAGGCTCCTGTCAGAACTCGCTGGACCGTGGGGAGAACGATCTTCCCTGGCAGGGTGCCTGGTGTGTGGGCTGCAGGCGAGGTGGGCAGGCCTGGGCTCCCTCCTCCCCCACTCCTCCATCCTCTTCCAGTGCCTGGTGTTTCTGGTGTTGGCTCTGGTGGGGATTCAAGAGGGGCATCCCTGCAGTGTGGTTGGGTGACTTGAAGGGCTGAGGCCCAGGGAGGGGACAGGTTTGTGGTGGTGGACAGAGGTGCAGACAGGGTTAGGTGGGAGCTCAGCTCTCCTGGCCTCTCTCCCTTTGAGCCCTGTGTCCATGGCACTTGCTGAGCAATAGCTGGTTGGGGAGCCAGGGGCCTCTGGGCTGTGGAGCAGGGCAGTCAGCAGGCAGTGGAGGGGTTGGCTTGGGGACCCTGGAGTCACTGCATTAGCGCAGGGCTTAGACTTAAGTGTGGCTTGGAGGGAGCTAGCCAATGCACTTAGGGTGGACACTTCGGGGAAGTGAGCCCCCTGTGGGTGAAGGGGACTCCCAGCAAGGCTGTGCCCAGGCCCGCCCTTCAGGGTGCCCCACCCCTCGTGCCAGGGCAGATGAGCTCCTGCAGGTGCCCTGAGGATTTGGTGACTTAGATAAGCCCCCAGATGCCACCACTGAGGCTGAGGGTGCTGTATGTGCTGGAGGAGTTTTGTACTGGATCCAGGTTGCCAAGGCCAGCCTGTGCCATCCGTGTGGGCAGGGGTATGTGTGCACCCATCAGAGTGCCGGCGATGTGGGTGGGCACCCGTGTGTACTCGGCCTGTGTGTGGTGCGTGTGCACCTGTGCGTGTGTCTGAGCATCTGGGTGTGGCATGTGTGCAGGAAGTGTGTGTTTGGGGAGCTGCAGTATTGGTCCCGCTCTTTCTCCAGGTGTTCAGGGGCTGAGGCTGGACCATGCCTCCAAGGTGAGTAGCTTGACATTCTCCCGTAGGGGAAACTGGACCCAGGTGGCCAGTGCTGCTTGGACTTGGTGCCCTACACAAGACGTTGTGTAAGACTGAGAATCTGTGTTTGGGGGGGTCCATGCTGCAGACCCTTCCACCAAATTGGTGTCCCTGACAGTGACACTGCCCATGCTGAGTTACCCAGGGTGAGGCTATGGTAGGACACTAAGGGGATGGGACCAGAAACTCTGCAGAAGCTGCAGGGCCTGTGGGCCTAACATGGACCTGACCTTGGCAGGAGGAGCGGCTTTGGCTGGGGCCCTCTCTAGAGCAGGAGTCCTGAGCTCTGGGCTCAGCCACATTTGCTACACTAAGCTGCTCTAAGTGCTGAGCTGATTTCCCACCCTCAAGAAGGAAAAAGTCATGTTCTCTCTCTATGGCCAGCCAGTCCTCATGTACCCTCGTGGTCCCCATGGAAGAGGCACCTAGGGCAGGTATCAGAAAGTAAGCCCTGAGCGGAAAATCTGGGGATTTTCTTGAGAGCAGCTGGAGGATGGGGAGCAGCTAAGGGACCCAAGCACCACAGGGTCAGGGGGTTGATTTGGGACACCTGGAACAAACATAAGCTTGTCCCCAATCCGAGGCCACAAGTGGGGTTTGGAGAGGAGTGTAAACTTTGAGCTCCCATCTGGGCTCCATGTCTGAGCCCTGCTTGGACACTGACCCTCCTGGCAGCATCTCAGGACCTCCGGGGCCCAGCCTGGGAGCCTGCAGAGGAAGACATG
This sequence comes from Xerus rutilus, assembly GCA_028644305.1. Taxonomy (NCBI): domain Eukaryota; kingdom Metazoa; phylum Chordata; class Mammalia; order Rodentia; family Sciuridae; genus Xerus; species Xerus rutilus. Next base: position 3,856,775 of record CM053401.1, read on the forward strand.
AGGTAATGGGGAGGAAGCGGTGTCCAGATGTGTGGGATGGTTAGCATCACCGGGCAGAGGCCCCAGGTCAGGCAGGAGCGGGTTTGTGCAAAGCCCACAGGCTCTCCACAGCCCGAGGGGAAGGGATGACGCCCGGGCCTCGTTGCCTTCCAGGAGCTGACTCTGTGGGCTAGAATTACTTTCCTCTCGGGGTCCGAGGTGGTGGGAAGCATTCTTCAGTGAAGGCTCGGTGATCTGGAAGGTTTAAAACACCCTGCGTGGGAGGCTGGCTCCAGCACCAGCTGGGGAGAAGTCTCAAAGTCCCCCCCTTCGGTGATTTGTTGGGGGAAAGCAGGCTTCAGGGTTCAGGTTCTGGCTTCCAGAGGATTCAGAGGCCCAGGGTGGTAGGTGACCTAGGAAGACATTGGGAGCCTAGGGCTGTTCTATTGTTTGCTTATTTTCTGGGGTTGCTTGGGATTAAATTTTTAGACTTTTTAAAATCGAAGTCTAACATATACAGTCAAGTACATAAGCCTTAGGCATGCCAGGCATGTCCACAGACGCTCAGGAAACCTCCATGAAACCAGAGAACATTTCCAACAGCCAGGAAGGGTCCCTGGCCCCTCCAGTAAACCCCAATGCAGCTGTCAATCATCACAGACCATGTCAGTCTGTTCTGTGCTGCTAGGAGACAGTACCTGAGACTGGCCATTTACAAAGGACAATTCTGGAGATGGGTAGTCCAGGGCTGAGGAGCCTCATCGTGGCCTTTGAGCTCCATTATGCTATGACAGGAGGCAGAGGGCCGGAGGGTGGGGGGCAACTCACTCTTCATCAGGAGCCACTCCAACTACCAGCCCACTCCTTCCAGGAGGGCGTCAACCAACTCCTGGGGGCAGGCCCCTCATGGCCTGGTCCCCTCGCACAGGCCCACCTCTCAACACTGTGGCATTGGGTATTGAGTTTCCAACCCACGAACCCCGGGGCGGGTCAAGTGGCGGCAGGGGCTCCTGAGCAGGTGTCAGCGCCCAGTGAGGTGGGCTCCTTTGCGTCTGCCTCGTCAGCACCGCAGTCCATCGTGAGGTGCATTTTTTGCTGTGCAAGTCACTGGCTCATCCTCTTCCTTACGTGTAGCACCCTCGCATGACGGCAGTGCAGCTCGCTGGCCTTCTCCCACCCAGGGGCACCCGGCTCCCCACTGCCCAGTGCGTAAGCCAAGACCCACTTCCTCCTTCTCTGCTTTCCATTCTGAAGGGAGCCTGCAGCCTGCGCCCAGCCTCCTCACCTCTGCATGCTGACATTCGCAGCGCCTTGAGTGGCTCGAGGGCTCCATGGCTGCAGGCCCCCCACCTGAGCCTGGCTGCTGGCTGACCAGTGTCCCTGGAGGCCTTCCCAGCTCTGTGCTGGGTCTGAATCTGGAGAGCAGTCCAGAAGCTGCAAGAGGAGGGCCCGAATGCACATCCCATCATCTTCCAGGGGTTTCCAGACAACAGCTGTATTTGGGAGGCTGGGCCCTAGGGGTCCTTAGAAGGGCAGAGGGCACCTAACTTCCCCAGCCCATGGAGGCCTCTCACTTACTGACAGTAAAGGCCTTCCAGGCCATTTCCAGCCACGCCCTTGGAGCTGCATTGGTCACTACCAGCAGCCGTCCCCTCCCTCTGATAGCTGTGGGCAGTGTGTGTGTGCGTTGTGTGTCCCCAGAGGGAGTGGTCATGGCCTTGGGGCAGCATGTTTTGGAAGACAGATTTGGATTTCTGAGGAGAGAAGCTAAGGAGATCTCAGAGCCTGCAGCCAAACTCCTTCCCTGCCTCCTGGGCAAGCGCCCCAAGAGGCCTGTGTGGTCGGGGCACAGGGTTCTCAGGACACCTGGGCACTCCAAGCGGAGTATTTGATTTCTGCCAATGAAAAATTTAATGAGAGTTTTCAGAGGGGTCAGACGGCCCTGGGATGAATGGCTGATCCCGAAAATAGACTCCTCTGGCACTTGAGGCTGGGGAGGCTTAAAACAAATAGTCTTCAAAGAAGACTGGAGCCCAGGGCTGATATCCAGGGAAGCCACCCTGTCCCCAGCCTGGCACAGGCGTGGGGATCTTGCACGCTGGCCTGGCAGAGGCCATCGTCCGCTCCTAGGGCAGTGGAAGGAGATTGGTGAGCACAGCTCCCACCCACAGCCCATGAATGCTCTCTCCACCTGGGCCTCCCGAGCTGGGGCACCACCATCCACATCAGAAAGTGCCTCATCCCAAGCAGGCAAGACCGGTCCTGGGTTGGACGGAGTGTTCTAGATAGAAAACATTATCTCTGACTCTCTGTGGTGTTAAAGAGACCAGTTTTAAACAGTGAGGAAGACTTTATCTAAGACTATTGCAAAAGGGGTGAGAAATGGAACTCCATTCTGAACACAGCAAAGACAGCCAGGGCCTTGGAGGCAACAGGCAGAGGGCTAGGGTCTGCTGATGGAAAATTACTGCCATGGCTGAACATGTCCCCAGGGCCCCTATGTTGGAACCTCAGCCCCAGGGCAGCAGGGTTAAAAGGTCAGCCATGAGAGCTGACCAGGTCATAACCTGGCCCTCAGTTATGGGTTCATGCTGTCCTTGTGGCACTGGGCAGCTTAAGAGTGGGTTTGTTGTAAAGTGATTTGGGGCCCCTTGTCCCCTCTCGCCACGTGATGCCCTGTGCCCTGTTATGACACAGCATAAAGGACTCACCAAAGATGGCACCGTGCTCTTGGACTTCCCAGCCTCCAGAACCGCAAGCCAAATAAACTTCTTTTCTTTATAAGTTCCCCAGTGTTCTATTGCAGCAGCACAAAATAGACTAGGGCAATTCCTAAGACAGCTTTGATCAGTGATGGAAGGTGGGGGTTCCCAGGGCGCTGAATGGGCAGGATTCTTTGCTGAAACTGGGCTCCACAGGCCTAGGCAGAGGCCTCCTGGAGAAGAGGGCACCGTTCAGCAGAGTGAAGTCCGGGCAAGGAGCTTCTGGTCAGTGCAGGGAACAGTCTTCGTCCTGGGCTTTGCAGCGGCCCCAGGGCTCTCAGATTCACTGGCCCCTGGAACTCCTGTCCTCCTTCAATTCCCCTGGAACAGCTGAGACTTCCATGAGCCTGTTGGACAGAGGGAAGGACGACGGGAAAGGAGACAGTGAGCACATGAGCAGGAAACCAACAGCAAGCCGCTGTGGCCTCCTGTTCCCTGCCCTGTCCCAGCACTGGGACCAACACAGGGGAAAGGTCGTTGTTTGGGGTTACTGTCCCCCGAAGGTGATGTCCTGTCCATAAGGTCATCTCAAAGGGTCACTAGGAAGTGCACGGTCCAGGGGGACATCTGCTATTCCCAGCAACAGAAGCGTTCCAGATGACAGGGCAGAGCTGCTGCTGGACACGGCTTCCTGGGCAGAGTCCCCATTTCTAGTCCTCCTTGCTTCCAGACAGGAGCCTCCTCGGCAGGCGCGAGTGTCCCCACTGACACCCTGCTTTCCATCTCTCAGCAGCACATGGAGGACTGTGATGTCCTAGAGAAGGCCAGAGCCGTGAGGTGGAGGGGCTGGGTCCCTGAGTTGCCCACAGAAGGGTGCCTCCTGCCAGCCAAGCTGCAGGGTTTTGTTGTTTTGCTGCTTTTGTTAGGACCTGCTATGGTTTCCCAACACGGCATGGTGTAAATGACCATCTCCAGCTGTCTCTGAATACAGTGCATTTTTTTTTTTTTGATACCAGGGATTGAACTCAGGGGCACTCGACCACTGAGCCACATCCCCAGCCCTGTTTTGTGTTTTGTTTGGAGACAGGGTCTCACTGAGCTGCTTAGCCCCTCTCCGTTGCTTTGAACTCGCCATTCTCCTGTCTTAGCCTCACAAAGTGCTGGGATTACAGGCGTGGGCCACTACTACAGTGCATTTTTGAAACTCCAAGTCAGAGAGGTTTATCCAGCCTCCTTGAATGTCCGGCCTCTGCCTGGCATCCATGGGCTGTCTCCCCACACGCCTTGGCGTGGAGGTTGGTCTAGTCCGCTGCTGAGTCCCGAGGCCCACAGGAGCCCAGTCCGGTGGAGGGTGCAGTTTATAAGCAGGCACGGCTAACCTTCCCTGGAGGGTCCTTCCTGTTCCTCTGTGTGTCCTGAGATTCATGAACCCCTCTCTCTCCTTGTTTCTTAGTCTTGTGACTTTCACAGGAAAACTACCCCTAACAGCTAATCACACAGACTTTTTCAGGACAGGCAGCACCACTGGCTTCTCCTCCAATCCTCTGGAAACATGCATCTCTTGGCATGGATGTCCTCCCATCCTCCATCCACTGGCTGCCCAGCTCACAGCAATCTCAAAGGCTTGGACTCTGAATGAGGACGCAATTCCCCTCAGAAAGTTCTGGAATGCAGAGTGCTCCCTTTCCTTAGGGCTCTGGGGTTGGGGTGGCTGGGACAGAGGCAAAGGGAAACCGCTGCCCCCATCCTGAGCCTCGCCCGTGCCAGTCATGCAGCCAGCGGGCAACACTGGAAAGCCAGGAGCGGGGAGAGACCCCCTCAGAAGTGGGGTCCTGTGCACAGTGCAGCCCAGACACAGCCTCACAGAACCCCCAAACAGAGGAGGGCTCAGAAACAGGAACAATGAGTAGCTGGTACCCACACCCCTTGGGCTGGGAGAAGATTTTGTTGATTGTACAGATAAGAAATGGAGACCAAGGGAAGTCTAGCCTTCGGAACCAAGATTTAGAGAGCAGTCATCTGGCTCAGGACATGGGACACAGATCCCACCACCCGTCTCCCCGGACCCTGTCCCTGCCTACCACCTTCAGGGAGATCTAGGCACAAGCTGACAAGGACCTCTGCTCCTGGAGCCAGCCTCCTAAGACATCATGTCTTCATGCCCAACATGGGAATCCCAGGGCCACCAAAGCCAGGCCGTGCCCACTATGCCCACACGCCCTGAGCCTATTCTGGGCTCAGGAGGCTCCAGGGTTACACACCAGGTTCCTGCCTCCTTCCCTCTTGGCTTAAGCAGGCCAAGCTGGCCTCTGCCATAGGCAAAGTCCAGCCTGAGACCCGGCCTGGGCCTCCCAGCGCTGCTCTACATCCACGCCTAGGCCCAGCGGCACAGCTGGCGGACGGGCGGAAGGGACTGGCTTGCTCAGGGCCCAGATGGGGGCAGTTGGAAGGAATTCCGAGTGGGCCAGAGTTCTGTGTATGCCTGGCGAGCACGATGCATGGAAAGGCGAGGGGGAGCCAGAGGAGCCGCCTGCTTCCCAGAGCCGCCTAGGGAGACCAGGACGTGTTCCCCTTGCAGGGGAGCCGTGCTGTGGGTCCAGGACATGGGTGCAGTCTCCAGGGAGGCTCCCCTCAATCTCACCAAGACGCTCGACTTGGTTTTCTAAAACAAAGTTTAAATAGTCTGTAGGCGAGAACTTCATGAAAATTTGACATTTGATAAGAAACTAATTTTGGTGTGTTTTTTTTAATACTTTAAAACACTAAAGTAATTAACAACATCTATAAATGTCAAATGTTTCTATTTTGATTATGTTGCTTTGATTTTTATCAACTTTTTTTTATTAAAAATCCACTGTAAATGAAATAGAAAAGAGGAGATCGGCACAAGAAGATAAATTTTACAATTTATCGAGATGTAAGTGACGGCGTCTCATTTTTTTTTTTTCAGCACTGGGGATTGTTATTATTTTTTGTCTCGCTGTGGTTATTATGATGTTTTTATCTTTGTCGTCTTGTCTAGGAAACCTGCAGCGCTCTGGGAACTGGGATTAAATTTCAGAGTGAACGCGCGGCTTTGGGCTCGACAGAGCGGGAAGACGCCAGGCTGGGTATGGGGCTGAGGACGTGCTCAGACGCTCCTGTCCCCGGGCCAGCTGTGAGGCAGCCGCACAGTGAGTCCTGAAGGACGCTGCCCTCTTGCTGATGCCAAAGTTCCTCTTCGGACCCCTGCACAACCCTCTTTAGAGGGCTCCCCCACATCTGCCCCCCATCCTGGGACTCTGTCTTTAGCCGAGGTCTCCCACGCAGGCCAGAATTTCCTCCAGAAGGGGTGGAGTGGGCCAGACTGAGCTCCCTGGGCCCAACATGGAAGAAGTGTTTGTGGGACCCAGGAAGCCACAGCTACCTTAGCCCCTCCTGGCCTCTTCCACACCAGGATGGCAGGGAGAGGCACCATGAAAGCAGGCGGCCAGCCTCCTCTCCTCCTGTGGCACCGCCCTATCCAGAAAAGGGGCATGGGTTTCCCTGGGCACACCACCTAGCCCCAGCCCTCTGCTCTCAGAAGCTCAGGGCTTCAGTTAAGTCACTACATTAATTTAGTTTGCTGAAGCCCAGGTTGCCTGCGAGCTGAGGCTCAGCTGTGGTTTTCCTGAGGCCATTGCGGGGGTCTCTAGCCTGAGGCCTCTGCTTCAGGCCGTTCAAGAAGCAGACGCTTCTTCCCCCTCCACATTACCTGAACTGGTCACACTGGTTCTCCCTGAGCACCTGCTTCCTGCCCATGGGTGCCCAGTGCTGAGAGGACAGGAGCAAAGAGGAAAGGAAGTGCCTTCCCTTCAGAGATCTGCTCCTAGAGGGCCTGAGAGACGGAGAGAAGGATTGTCACAACCTAAGACAAGCTTTAGGTGTGCAGCAAACCCAGTGTGTTGAAAAGCCCCTGCGAGGAGGGGATGGACTTCAGCTGGGACAGGAACAGAAGTGAAAGGGGACCGTGAGGCCACTGTGCAAAAGGCGGGGAGCGCGGATGGACATGGGCAGAGGCTGGACTACAGGGGGTCCTGCAGTGCAGGCAGAGGTCTGTGGGGAGCAGCCCAGGGCAGCCTGGGGTGGGGCTCATCCCAGCACAGAGGGAAGCCAGCACTGTGCGCAGGAGAGGGAAGGGCCCGTGTGGAGAGGCACTGCGGCTGCCCTTTTACAGCAACTGAGACCAGTCCGTAGCCTCTGCAGGGCCAAATGGGGTGATGGATATGGGATGAGAAAAGACCAACGTGGCCAGTGCTGAGCCATCTGCCAGACTGGAGCTGGGAAGAGAGGTGAATGGCACCTTTCCAGGGTCCACTGAGGAGCCAGCACTCCAACCCCTGACGGACCGTCGTCAGCCAGGCTTTCCCCACTGAGCCCCACAGAGCAGAAGCAGTGGCCAGCCACATGGGCAAGAGGGCTGAGGCAGGAACAGTCCAGAACTTCCCAGAAGTGCTGGGGTGACGTGACCTGCAGCTCCCAGACCAGTGCAGCCCCCAGCACACCTCCCAGGGAGGAAGCCTGCTGGTCCGAACCAGGTACACGTCTTGCCTTCAGGGACAGACAGGTGATCTGCTGGGGTTTCCCTTCCTCTCGGGTGTTCTTCACGGAAGCTGGGCCCTCCTGGGCCACAGCTGCCCATGTGCCTACATTTGCTACTCTATTCCAAATCTCACTTGTTTTCTTCACAGGGGCCTCTCTGAGGGACTCTCTCAATCCCTAGGGTCTTAGAGCCAGAGACAGGCAAAGAGCAAGTGATGGGCTCCCTTCCTCCTGAAAGGGCTGCTGGCTGGGCCAGGAAGGTGTCTGGCTCTGCCAGGGAGGCCTCTCTTGCTAGTGTTTGGCCCCAGTCTTGTCTCCAGGGTCTGGGGCTCCAGGCAACAGCAGCCACCTGAGCCTGGGCTTAGGCCTGGGGTGGGGAGGTGGTGTTGAATGAGTCTGGGTGGCTTTGAGTTCAGGGGCCCTAGAAGGCTGTCAGCACCTTCCCTGTGAATGGCATGAATAAGACGGCCCTTGGCCACAGAGGTCTTTCTGCACAGGATGGTTTGTGGTTACTCACTCAATCATCCAAGCAAGATCCTCCCAGCCCACCTGAGTGCTGACAGCTTGCAGGGCTTCCTCCTAAGGCAAAAATAGCCCTATTGTCTGGAGGAGAGTGTTTGGGGCTGGAAATGGGGAGGCAAAGGTCCTGGTCTTCTTGTGTGCCCAAACACTTGACCTCTCCCCAGAGACAGGGATGACACAGCCTCATGGCCTGGAAAGACCCTGTGTGGGCCTGAGAGATGATGTATGAGTGTCCTGTTGCTGCTGTAACAAATTATCACAAATTTTGTGGTTTAAAACAACACACATTTATTATCTTACAGTTCTGGAGGTCTGGACTCCAAAACAGCTGTCCCTGGGCTAAAATCAAGGCATGGGCAGGCTTTGATCCTTCTGGAGGCTTTTAAAGGGTCCACTTTTTAGTCAGCTTCAGAGACTGCCCATGTTCCTTGACTCAGACCTGGGGCACTCTATGTCCCTGACTGTGGCTCCTTCTCTGACCCTCTGTCTCAAAGATGCTGTGATGACATTGGGCCCACCACAATAATTCCAAGGCACCTTTCCATCTCAGGGTTCTTAGAGTTAAGCACCTCTGCAAAATTCCTGCCTCTGTGTGAGGCAGCATATTTATAGGTTGGGTTGTCCCTAAAGAAAAGGGGGACAAAGAAGTATTATGTCCCTGAATGCCCCTTTCTGCTCCCAAAAACCTAGCCAAGTTAAGGGAACACTGAGAGCAGCCTGGGCAGGAAGGCCCAGACACACGTCATCTTGAAGGACACTGGCTTCATCTCGTGCACCCTGGGAACCAGGACAGGTCAGTGTCATCTGCAGAAAGTGACTGTGCCACATGGACACCAGGGCAGCTGCTCCTCGGGATGCTGGTCACACCAACTAAGCAAGTTCATGCTGATGTCACTGCCTGTGCCTAACAGGAAAATCCTCTCTAAATGGGGACAGGAGCAGAACTGAAGGCACTGTGGAAGGGATACATGGCCCTCGTCCAGCTGGCTGCCCCTGGAGACAGCCCTGCTCAGTGAAGCACCTTGAAGTTTGGAGGTGCTCTCTGCCAGCCTGTCACCTCCAAACGCTCCTTGGAGCAGTCTCTGATGTCTTGTAAGCTTTTCCCAATAAACCATTTGTCCTGTGCTGTCTCTTGGGCACTCTCTTCGATCTGTCTGCCCTGGCACAGTTGGGCTGTGGTCAACACACACGTCCTGGGGATTAGGACATGGATGTTGTTGGGGAACCCTTTTCTGCCTCTACAGATGATGGTAACCAAGGAGATGGTGGCCTTGGGGAGCTATGGGCTCAGTCCTGCTCAGTCCCAGGTGCGCAACATCTGCCCAGCTGGGCTTCTGCCGTGGACCAACCCATCCCCACTGGGCTGATCTCGGGGGCCCTGAGGCCTGCAGGAGGGATGTGCTGCCCCACTGGCTCACCTCTCCAAATCCACCTAGCCACCCCCCGGCCTGGTTCACCACCTGCTCTCAGGGTTCTGCAGCCCCCAGCTTGGGCTGCCAGCACAAGCCATCTCTGATCAAGCCGCCCTCCAGGCCCACCACCCTGGGCTTTCTGGCCTCTGCACCATCCACGCCCTGCTGGTCCTCAGAGCCCGTCCTTGTCCTGCCATTGGCCCTTCCACCACCCAAGGGGCCTTCTGCTGCCTGCACTGCCAGCTCCGATGCCTGGCCCCAGGGCCTCGGGCAGGACTGCACACCTGTGTGCAGTGTGTGTGCACAGTGCCCCAGTGTCCCTTCTCCGGGCCTCGTTCCCAGGCAGTGTCCCAGGGTCCCTCCATTTGTGCCTGCTCCTCCTTACTGCTCCCTGAAAAGGGTCCAGGAGCCCTGCCCCAGGGCTGGAGTGAGGGATGGGGGCAGCCATGGGTGGTGTCACCACCATCACAGCCACCTTGGACACAGTATGACCCATGGTCGGTGCTGTGTGTGGCCCACAGGGCAGGGGTGGGCAGCCCCTAGCACCGCCTGGACGGAGGCTGTGGCATTGGAGCAGGCCCTTGAAACATGACGAAGGTGCTCTCCAGAGGGAAGGGGCAGAGGGAGGGATGGGCACTCCCAGCTCAGGATCAGCCAGGCTGGCATGGCCAGCAGGGAGCCTGGCCAGCCAAGGCCACCAGGCTGGCTCCAAGGCCCCCCCGCTGAACTCTTTTCCAGAACACCCTCAGGTAGACACCTGTTGGGGGGTCAGGGGCCTCACCCTTTGAGAGGAAGCTCACCGTGTCCCCAGGCCAGGTGGCAGGGCTGGAACCTCTCCCACCAGGCATCTATTTTTAAAGCCCAGCAGGGCCTCTTTCTTCCCGTCTCCAGGAGCAAAGGTTCAGTCCTTTGTGAGCTGCCTTAGAGGCCCCCCATACCCGCAGCCCCCTCGGCCCCCTGGGCCTCTTGACTGTTGCTATTTAAAAGCATCTTGGTCCAGGCCAGAGAAAGGGGTAACTAGGGGCCTGGAGATGAAAGGGGACAGCCTCCCCAGTGTGCCTGCCCTCAGAGGGGTCAACAAAACCCTCCTTGTGGTCCTGCCAATTATGGTCACCAAGGGGGTCCACTGAGCCAGACAAGAGACGTGACTGCCCCCCTCCCTGGGGTGAGCTGGGGTCACTGCCACAGGCCTGCCGAGCCCTGGGCCACCGGGTCAGCCTGGGAAAATAGCCCCGGGCAGAGGCCCAGCAGCCCTGTGGGCAGAACTCGCCCTATTTTGCTTGGGGACACATACACTGAGCCAGTGGTGATAAAGGAAGGGCCTGGTGGAGCTGTCCCCTCTGGGAAGACCACCCTGAGCCCCACCATGCCTCTGTATGACAGCAGAGTGAGCCAGCGGCCGTACAGGCCCTTCCAGGGCTCCCAACAGCATGTGCTTGGTCACTCAGTAGCTGGCATGAGCACTGCAGGTGCAAAGTGTCCCACCTGTCCCCGGCAGCCAAGTCCCTGAAGCCAGGGCAGGCCTGGCACTTGTGCTTGACAGTCTGAGTTGAAAAGAGCCCTGGATGTGCCTCAGGATGCCTGCTCCCGATGTGGCTGCCCCTGGAGTGCCCAGCTTCCCTGCTCCATGGCACCTGGTTACTCCTTCCCTGATCTGCGCTCCAGCTAGCACCAGGCAGGCACTGCCCAGGGTGGCTTCTGGGTCTCTCCGTCTCTGTGTCTGCCCCCTGTCTCTCTGACCATCTCTGTCCCTTGGTCTCCATGACTCTCTCGCTCTATCTCTGTTTCTGTGTCTGCCTACCTGACTGTCTTTCCCGTTCTCTCTCTCTCTGCCCCTGTCTCTCTCTCTGTCTCTCCCTCTCCTTCTCTCTCCCTCTCCCTCTCTCCCTCTTTATTTCTTTTCCTCTCTCTCTCCCTTTCTCTCTCTCCATCCCTTCCTCTCCCTCTCTCTTCTTTTCTCTCCCTTTCTCCCTCCCTCCCTACCTCCCTCCTTCTCTCTCCCTCCTTCTCCCTCCCACCCTCCCTCCGTCTCTCTCCTTCCTTCTCCCTCCCTCCCTCTCTCTCCTTTTCTCTCCCTTTCTCCCTCTCTCCCTCCCTCCCTCCTTCCCTCTCTCTCCCTCCCCTCCTTCCCTCCCTCTCTCTCCTTCTCTCTCTTCCTCCCTCCCTTCCTCCCTCCTCTCCCCTCCCTCTCTCTGCCTCCCTCCTCCCCCCCACCTCCCCCCGACTCTGTTGCTCTCCCAGCACCTTCAGTGTCCCCTGGGAACTCCGTGGCCTGCTTGTCCTCAGACTCAGGCTCCTGTTCTGCTGGGTCCAAGGAAGGTGGAGCAAGTGACTTCCCGTTGGGCGCCTCTGCACCTCAAGGACGCCACCTGGGCTTGGGGCTGGCCTTGTCCTTATCAGAGAAATGGGTGCTGGGGCCGGAGGTCCCTCAGGTCTGAGCAGGACTGGCGCCTCTCCCAGTCCCAGGGCCCCTGGCCTCCAGTTTTCCACCTGCTGCTATGGAGGAGCGCCTGTGCCCCAGCGCCTCTCTGCCCAGCAGGCCATTGTCCCACCTGCCCTCTGCTGGCCCTCTTGCTTGTGGGCAGCACTGGACCTCCTTGCCAGGGCCTCCTCTGAAAGCTCCTTTCCTCCTGGCTTCCCAGGCCCTGCCTGGGCTGTGCTGCTGGGCCTCTCAGCTGTAGCCGCCCTTGCCTTCCTCAGCGCCCTCCTCTCCACTGCCCCAGCAGGGCAGCTGGTGGCCCAGTCTCTCGTGGCTCTGCAGTGCTCCTGGCTCTTAGGGTCTGTCCCATCCAGCTGGCCTCCCGAGTGCAATCCCAGGACACAGGGCTCATGTCTCACCTTCACACCCCTGCTCAAGCTGTCCCCTCTCCTAAGGGTGCCTTCAGCTGTGGGCTGAGCAGGTGGGGACAGCCAGACTTATCCCATCTGAGACCCTGCGGGCAGTCGGGTGGAAAGAGGATGGTCCCCGCTCGGGCTCCCACTGCAAGGAAGCCCCCGCCTCCCAGGCTCAGTTCGTGACACCTGGCTCCCTCCAGACCAGGGGCAACTCACCTTCTGTCTCCGAACTTCAGATTCTTTACCTGTGAGTGGTGCTCCAGAGACTGGGCAATGCCAGGAACAATTGGTGGCTGGACAGGATGAGGCATGGCTGCACCAGGGAACCCAGTGCTGAGGAAACAGGGCTGGCTGGCCACTGCCCTGGTCTTGCCTGGCTGACCAAGGTGAGGATGAACTCACCTCATGATGAGTGGCCTTTGGGTGTCAACTGGATGTTCACAGCAAAGCCCATTCACAAGTGAGGAAACTGAAAGGCTGAACGCCAGGAGGAACACAGACCCTCCCCAGGTCTGGCCACCCACCTTCCACGGCGGTGGGAAGCGGGGGTTACTGGTGACAGGACAGGTGGATCTGCCAGCAGAGTTGCCTGGCCACCTGTCCACCGGGACTGGAGGGTGGACTAGAGGCAAGCCTCTGCCTAGTGCAGGACAGTCTTACCACCCACCTCCAGCCATGGCCAGAGCCAAGCCTCAGGCAGGGAAAAGGCAAGCCACGCAGCCAGGTGGCTAGAGGGGGCCTGCAGAGAGGGGCCTGCCCAGCCACACCTTCTGGCCACAGGGTTCCTTTTTATTTTTTCCTCTTTTATTTATGCTTTACAGTCTTTTTTTTTTTATCTTAATTGACAAATTAAAATCACACATTTATGTTGTCCCACATGATGATTTGGAAGGTGTGTACATTGTGGAATGACTAATTGAGCTAATTAACCTCTGCATTATCTCATACTTATCTTTCTGTGCCTGTGAGAACCCTTGACATTTATTCTCACAGCGATTTCCAACTATGCCATGCTTTGCTATTAACTAGACTCGCCACACTCTGCATACATCTCCTGACCTTACACTAACCGAAATGCTGTGTCCCCTCACCTGTATCCTCCCAGTACCTCTCCCCTACCCACCTCTGGAAACCACTGTGCTACTCTCCGCTTCCTCCATGAGTAAGTCGATCCCATCTTGTGAATAACGCTGTCACCAGAGTGAGCGTGCAGGTAGGTATCTCTTTGACATACTGACTGCATTTCTCTGCATGTTTCCCCACCAGTGGGGTTTCTGGATCACATAGGAGCTCTCCATTTTCTTCCTTCAGGAACCCCCGTACTGTTTTCCACAGGGCTGGGCTAGTGGACATTCCCATTTGCACAAGGGCTCCCTCTTCTCCACATCTTCACCAACACTCATTGTGGCTCATCTTTTTCTGTAGTAGCCATTCTAACAGGTGTGGGATGATATCTCACTGTGGTTTTAATTTGCTTTTCCCTGAAGCTTAGTGATGCCAAGCATTTGGCCATGTATCTGTTGACCATCTGTGTGTCTTCTTTTGAGAATGCCTATTTAGCTTCTTTGGGTTATTCGATTTCTTGCTGTTTACTTTTTTGAGTTTCTTATGTATTTTGTATATTAAGAGATGTATGATTTGTAAATATTTCCCTCCATTTTTTTCTCAGTAATTTTTGTAGCTATGGCAGATGGGAATGGTTTCTTGATTTCCTTTTCAATTAGTTAATTGTTATTGCATAGATATGCTACCGATTTTTGTGTGTTGATTTTGTTTCCTGATTTTGTTAATTAGCTCTAACAGTCTTAAGGGTTTTCTATCTATAATATCATATTGTCTGCAAATAGACTTAATTTAATTTCTTCCTTTCTGATTTGGATGCCTTCTATTTCTTTTTCTTGATTAATTGCTTTGGCTAGGACTTCCAGTCCTATGTTGAACAGAAGTGGCAAGAGTGGGTACTTTTGTTTTGTTCCTGATCTTGGAGGGTGAGTTTTCCACATTTCACCACGTAGTATATTACATATATGCTTGTTGTTCACCACCTTTGAGGTACATTTCTTCTATTTCTAATTTGTTGAGTTTTATCATGATAAGATGTTAGATTTTGTCTAAGGTCTTTTCTATACCTATTGATATATGGTTTCTCATCCTTCTTTATGTTAATATGTTGTATTGCTCTTTTAGATTTGCATACATTGAACCCTCTTTCCAACCCAGGGATAAATCCCACTTGATCGTGGCAAAGGAGCCTCTCAAGGCACTGTTGAGTTTGATTTGCTAGTATTTTGCATCTATGCTCACCTAGGATATTAGCCTATAATTGTCATTTCTTGTAGTGTTGGGCTTGTGTAGGGGTAATGCTTGCCATCAGGATAATGATTGTATCATGGTAATGTTGGCATTGTATAATGCATTTGGAAGTATTCTCTTGTATTTTTGAAAGAGTTTGAGAATGATGGGATTTGTTTTTTTAAAATGTTTGGTAGAATCCAACAGTGCAGCCATCAGGTCTTGGGCTTTTCTTTGATGGGAGACTTTTTATTCTTGATTCAGTTTCCTTACTTGTTCCAGACATGTTCAGATTTTCTATTTTTTTCATTATTCATTTCTAGTAGTTTGTATTTATCCATTTCTTCTATGTTATCCAATTTGTTGGTACATAACTGTTAACAGTAGTCTCTTGTGACGCTTTGTATTTCTGTGGTATCAGTTGTAATATCTCCTCTTTATTTCTGGTTTTATTGGCACGCTCTCTCATTTTTCTTAGTCTAGCTAAAGTTTTGTTGATTTTATATCTTCAAGAAACAGCTCAGTTTTGTTGATCTCTTCTATTGATTTTTTTAATCTCAGTTTTGTTTATTTCTGCTCAGGTCTTTATTATTTTCTTTTTCATACTAACTTCTGGCTTACTTTGTTCTTCTGCTAGCTCCTTGAGGTGTAACATCTATTTAAGATATTTTTCAATGTAAGCATTTACTTCTATAAACTTGTTTCTTAGAATTTTTTTATATATTCCAGAACTTTTGGTATGCTATGTCTTCATTTTCATTTGCCCCTAGATATTTTTAAATTTTCCTTTTAATTTTGTTCTTTGACTCACTATCCGTTCAGGAGCGTGTTATTTAATTTCCACATATTTGTCAATTTTCCAAAATTCCTCCCATTATTGATGTCTAATTTCAAAACATTGTGGTCAGAAAAGTACTTGATATAAATTTGATTTTCTTAAATTTGTTAAGACTTTTTTTGTAGCCTAACATACAATCTATCCTGGATAATGTTCCAGATGTGCTTGAAAAGAATGTGTATTCAGCGGCTTTGGGATGGAATGTTCTGTATATGTGTATTTGGTCTAAGGCATCATTCAGTTCCAATGTTTTCTTATTGATTTTCTGTCTGGATGATCTGTCCCGTGTGTAAAGTGGGGTAGGACGTTTCCCACTGTTATTGTGTTGTACTGTCTTCCTTCTGATCTATTAATATTTGCTTTCTATATTTAGGTGCTCTGATGTTGGATGCAAAGAAGCTTCCAATTGTTTTATTTTCTTGATGAATTGACCCCTTTATTAGTAGATAATTATTTCTTGGTGTCTTTTCACAGTTTTTGACTTACAGTCTTTTATCTGACCTAAGTTTATCTACTTCTGCTCTTTTGATTCCCATTTAAATGAAATTTTTTTTATCCCTTCAATTTCAATCTCTGTGTGTCTTTAAAGGTGGACTGAGTCACTTCTAGGTAGCATGTAGTTGGGCCTTGCTTTTTAAAAATTTGTTCTAATTAGTTACACATGACAGTGGAGTGCATTTTGACACGTCACACATAAATGGAGTGTAACTTCTCATTTTTCTCATTGTACATGGCATGGAGTTACACTGGTTGTGTGATCACATATGCACATGGGGTAATAATGTGTGATTCATTCTACTATCATTCCTAATCCCATAGCCCCTCCCCTCATTTCAATCCCCTCTGTCTAGTCCAAAATACCTCTATCTTTCCCTAGCCCCCCACCCCTTATTGTGAATTAGCATCCACATATCAGAGAAAACATTTGGCCTTTGGTTTTTTGGGATTGGCTTACTTTGCTTAGCATGATATTCTCCAGCTCCATCCATTTACTAGCAAATGCCATAATTTCATTCTTCTTTAGGGCTGAGTAACATTCCATTGTGTATATATACTACAATTTCTTTATCCATTCATGTATTGAAAGGCACCTAGGTTGGTTCCATAGTTTAGCTATTGTGAATTGAGCTGCTATAAATGTTGATGTGGCTGCTGTCTTGGTCTGGATCCCAGACTAACTTATCTAGGCAGATTCGTGGGGTGAATCACCAGCCTCACAACAGGATGGGTTTTATAAGCTTTAATATGAGATAATATAACAATAAGCAAGCAACAGTTATACTTTGCAATGTTGAATATGGTATATAATGGATCAATAATATAGAGGGAAAGAAAGAAAGAGCGGCTCCAGCCCAATAAGCACTCACCAATCAACACCGGATAACACAACACGGGTTTGCAAGTACACTCAAAGCATCATCATCATCCTCAAAATCCTTCTTCTTTACTCAAAACATCATCAACACCTTCAACACCTATCCTCAGGTAAAAGGAGCAACACCAAGGGCAGGGTAAACACATAGGTGAGAGTCAAGATCCTTCTTCTTTACTCACAGCATAACCAACACCTTCAACACCTATCCTCAGGTAAAAGGAGCAAGACCGAGGGTAGGGTAAAAAACATAGGTGAGAGTCAGCTTTCTCCCCCACAAGTCAAATTCCTTCTTCTCGCTCAAAGCATGGGATTCCTTCTTCCCCGGCTGAATTTCTTCTTCTCTGGTGGAATTTCTTCTTCCCAATTGGATTCTTTCTTCTCCTCTATCTCCCCTTTGGAGGACTTAAAAAGGCACAGCAACTCCTCCCAATATGCAGTCTGGCCTTAAGCAACTGGCCTTAGGCTGTTTAATCTCTGCGAGGTGGGAACTGGCCAGGTTCCAAAACTCACAGGATCAAAGGTTGAAAGTTCTGAGGCACCAAGAGCTCGTTAGTGTGCCCCATGGCCCCGAACAATAACCTTGACAGCGTTTTCTTCAAAGTCTCTCCAAATTCCTCACTAATGAGCGCCCCCTTCCTAAGACACTTAAGGACGGGCTCATATTATTAACTATCTATTCAGCTGCATCACCATAGGATGCTGATTTTAAATCCTTTGGGTCTAAACCAAGGAGTGGGATAGCTGGATCAAATGGTGGTTCCATTCCAAGTTTTCTGAGGAATCTCCATACTGCTTTCCAGAGTGGTTGCGTCAATTTGCAGTCCCTCCAGCAATGGATGAGCGTGGCTTCTCCTCCACATCCTCGCCAGCACTTACTGTTGCTTGTCTGCTTGATGATGGCTGTTCTGACTGGAGTGAGACGGGATCTCAGTGTAGTTTTCATTTGCATTTCTCTAATCACTAGACTATTTTCATTTTTCCACGTATTTGTTGATTGATCATATTTCTTCTTCTGTGACGTGTCTGTTCAGTTCCTTTTTTTTTTTTTTTTTTGGTGTTTTTTTGAGTTCTTTGTGTATCCTGGAGATTAATGTTCTATCTGAGGTGCCCATGGTAAAGATTTTCTCCCATTTGTACACTCTTACTTTTTTTTATCTATTCAGCCCTTCTGCTTTTGATTAGAGAATTTAATCCTTTTCCATTCAAAGTAATTATCAATAGGGACTTACATACCACAGCCTTTTCATTGTTTTCTGATTATTGTGTAGATCCTTAATTTCTTTTTTCCTCTCTGCATCTCCTTTGTGGTGAGATGAATTTCTCTATTGTTAGATTTGATTCCTTACTTTTTATCCTTTGTGTACTTACTAATGGTTTTTAATTTGTAATCATCCTGAAGCATACAAAAAACATCCTAGTGTTATAAGAGGTTACTTTAAGCTAATAGCAACTTAACACTGATTGAAAAAATAACAAAAACCTCTACATTATTCTTCTGTTCCTGCCACATTTTATGTTTGCTGTCAAAATTTATGTCTTTTTATATTATGTATATCATAACAAATTATCATGGCTATTACTACTTTTAATTATTTGCCTTTTAACCTTCATACAAAAGATACAATTTATACACCATGATTACAGTATCAGTTTTTTGAATTTGACTGTGTAATTTCTTTTACCAATGCTTTTTATACTTTTTATAGTTTCATATAATTAGTGTTCTTCTCTTTAA
Organism: Xerus rutilus; assembly: GCA_028644305.1. NCBI lineage: Eukaryota > Metazoa > Chordata > Mammalia > Rodentia > Sciuridae > Xerus > Xerus rutilus. The sequence continues at coordinate 3,875,025 of CM053401.1, forward strand.
GCTTGAGTAATTTACTGAAGCACTTCTCATAAGGTGGGTCTAATGGTGATGAACTCTTTCTTTGTCTGGGAATTTTTATTTTTTAGCTACTTTGTGAAGGAAAGCTTTACTGGGTAGATTATTCTTTCTTTGGGGGGGAGTCCCAGGGATTGAACTCAGGGGCATTCAAACACTGAGCCACATCTCCAGCTCTATTTTGTATTTTATTTACAGACAGAGTCTCACTGAGTTGCTTAGAGCCGCACTTTTGCTAAGGCTGGCTTTGAACTCATGGTCCTCCTGCCTTAGCCTCCCGAGCCTCTGGTATTACAGGTGTGGGCTGTTGCAGTAAATAATTCTTATTGGCAGTTTTACTCTTTCTCTCCTGACCTGTAATGTTCCTGCTGCTAGCTGTATTAAAAAGCCCTGATTTGTTACATGCTTCTCTTCTCTAGCTGCTTTCAGAATCCTCTCTGTCTGGGATTTTTAGATGATTGATCATGGTATGGTCTGTGGTAGGCTTATTTGGATTGAATTTGACTAAGAAACTTCCACCTTCCTGTGTATCAATATTTGCATCTTTTCCCAGCTTTGGAAAGTTTTCACCTATTATGTCTTTAAATACATTTTCCATTCCTTCCTTTTTGAATTCTTCTGTAACTTCTATCATTCAAATATGACCTCTCTTGATGCTATCCCATAAATCCTGTTGATTTTCTTTATATTTTTCTTTTTCTTATCCCTTGTATACTTTCAAATACTCTATGTTTGAGTTCAGATTCAAAAACAGATGATTTATTCTGCTCTATTCTGTCTGGAGTCCCTTGCTGGGCAGACATGGCTACTGGTCACCACAGTGACAAGAGATGTTGTTACTGGGGACCACGGTGGTTCCTGCTGTGTGGCTGGTACCAACAGTTTGCACCTGTGTTCCCTGTTCCTAGCCATCTCCTGGCATCTCAGGTATTTTCATCTCGCTCCCAATTCTTGCTGTGTGATATTATCTTTCCCCTTCTCTCCCGTTCTATTGTGTTGCTATAGATTCTTAAATATGTCCTTGAGCCCCACTAGGGCTATTTTGATTTGTGGATAGCTGTCTACAGTGAAGACTGGTGCCTCCTCCTCTGCCATCTTGGAGATGGCACTCCTGGCCACAGAATTCTGAACTGGCAGTGGTCTCAGGGGTTTGATCCACATCCTTGGTCCAGGGCAGGACTCTGGCTAGACAGGAGTTTGATCAAGGATTTGCAGAAGGCTACTGGCATCAGGTGTAAGACTGGGGTCTTCCTGCTGTCCCAGGAAACCAGACTAAGCCCTAAGTGCCCATCCCAAGCAAAACGGCCCACCCAAGGGCTCCCAAGCCCCATATCCTCAGTGTCCTCATGGTACTATGGAACAAATGTTGATGCCTAGGGGGCCTTCTTGCCCCCTGCTTGCCCATGGCAAGGGGACTGGGCCAAGGGAATCAGTCATCCTTCCAGCCTTTCTCTGTCTTCAGTTCCCTCAGAGATTGGGTGAGAGACCTGGGCATGTTCTCCAAGCTCCTGAGCAGTGAGTGTTCTCCACCTGCTCTGCCCCGAGGTTTGGAGCTAGGGGTCCCCAGCTCCCTGGGAAGACTCCTTCTGGAGCATCTGGCACTTCTCTCTCCATTGGCTGTTGCTTCTTCCCAGGCTCTGCAACCCCTGGTAAAAGCGCCTGCATACTGTGTGCTCCCCCAGGAGATTTTAATTCCTCAGCTGCTGTGAGAATCTGCCTGCTGGGTCCTCCTACTACCTCCCATCCCCCATGAACAAGAGGTCCAAGAGCCTCTGGGCCTAGCCTCTGCCCAATCTCTGCCCCAGGAGAAGAAGAGGCATGACCTGGGCAGGTGAGTTGGACAACAGTCAGCAATAACGGCAAGACTACTCAGTACTCACTTCTCCCAGTGGCCCTTGTAGGAGCTTCCAAATAATCTACCCTCTGGGTTTGTGCCTCAGTTTCCCCATGTGCAAGGAGACACAGGGCTCAAGGGCTTGCGGGAGGTGCTACAAACAGCTAGTCAGGGGCACAAATGGGCCTCCAGCCTTTCCAAGCTCTGTGTTGATCCCGGGGAGATAGAGAAACAACAGAGACGTAGCTAATAGCAGCTGCTGGTTCTGCTGGGTGTGGGGATGAGAGGCTGGGGTCCAAGCTGGTCTCAAGTTGCAGCAAGGTGGGAAGGGCACAATGACTCATGCTGAGCAGGCCCTTGAGGCACATGGCTGAGGGGGAAGATGATGTTCTCCAGGTGTCCTCCACATAGCCTGAGCAGGACAGGGGTGGGGAGCAGCATCCCTGGGCTGGGCAGGCTGTGCTGTAAGGGGAGAGCTCAGCTGGGCTGCAACATGGACAAGCCTGGCTTGTCGAAGGAGGGAGCCACAGCATGGGACTTGGGAATGAGGGTGATGTATCCTGAGCTCCCACGGGGCAGGTTCAGCCATGCTGGCACAGCAGCCTGAGCCTGCAACCTCAGCCCCTCCCAGTACTGGTCTTGATGTCACTGAGGGTGCCCCCAGGGACCCTCCCAGCTTACTTGAGAGGGACTCAGACTTCACAGCTCCTGTCTACCCTGCTGTCTCCACTTTCATTCTCCCCTGTCCAGAGGAAGTGGCCTTGGATGACCCACAGCAGCCCCCTGGCAAGCAGGACCCCAGGGAGCATCACTAGACAGCTGGACAGAGCTATCTGGGAGTGTTGGGCCAGAAGCCCAGGACACCGTGGGTGGGGGCATGGCAGGGACTTCAGGGCTGGGGAGCCAGTGGTCCCACTTGAGGTCACTCACACCACCTGGCCATGGCCCAAGGTCCCCACCACCCACCCACATTGTAGTGTGTCCAGACCACAGGCCAAGACACCATGTGCTTGCCTGCGGCCCACGGTCCATCTGTGTGCCCTGGAGCCTGCAGGAGACACATCACCCACTAGGGACTCGAGGTTCCCCATGCCATGGCTGATGCTGCCTCAACAGCCCCGCCCCCAGCATCTCTGCACCTGCTGGAGGCTCTGCTCAAACTGTGCCTCTCTGGACTGCTCTGGATCCCCAGGGCTCCTGAACCCTCAGCCTGTAGGAAGGCTCAGGGAAGCTGGATCCTGCCTGTGCCTGTCCAGGCAAGGGCCTCGTCCAGCCTGGGTTTCAGATTTTCCACCTGCAAAGTATGCTAAGTTAGGTGGGGGCTCTTTGGAGGGCTACGGAGGGACAAAGGCGGCATCGCTCGCTCAGGGCACTGCCCTCGTGGGGTTCAGCCTTCAGCGCTGACGCCTGTGTAGCCCATCCACCAGGTCCCTGGCAGCCAGCACAAGCCAGTTGTGACCCAGATTAACTTTACAAAATCTAAAATACTCCCTGACATCTTCGAACTCACTTACACCTTGTTGGAAATTGAATCCACGTATTTCCGATTTGTTTATAGCTGTTTTGTGATGGGCTGTTCTGCAAGGACAGGTGAGGCCAAACATCCCAGGTTGCAAATGGCCAAGATCCAAAACGCTCCAAGGGGGAGTCTCATCTCCCCGCGGGGACACTCCCAGGGTGGGAGAAGCTCCTCTGGGAGGGCTGGGGACAGAGGCAGCATGACAGGCAGGCTCCTGGGGTCCCGCTGCAGCCTGGGTCAAGGCCACATCCCTCATATGGGCAGGTCTCCACCCTCTAATGGGGCTAAGCAGAGGTCACTCAGTTAGGAGGGTGATGGTGCACGCGGGTCAGGCGCCCCACGGCTGATAAGGGAGCACCCCTGAGGATGGCAGGTCCTCGGACCCCTCCTGCGTCACTTTGCTAAGCACTGCCTGACAAGACAGCACACTGAGCACCTCGCACAAGAGACGTGTACTGCCCACAACTGGTAAGCTGGAGGCCCAAAACCAAGGTGTTATGGAGGTTGGTTCCTTCTGCAGACTGAAAGAGGTCCTGCCCCAGGCCTCTCTCTCAGCTTCAGGTGGTTTATTGATAATCCTCGGTGTTCTCTGTGTATGTCTCTGTCCCTTTCTTATACAGACATCATATTGGACTAGTACTATAAAAACAAAAAAATCTCAAAATGAGTTCCCATTCTGCAGGACTCATGGTCAGGATTTCAACATGCCTATTTTGGAGGGCACGTAATTTAACCCATTACACTTTCCAATGGATGGGGAAACCTAGTGGCCCTGAAAGGTGCCCAGGGTAGGCCTGCTGGGGAATTGGCAAGTGGACACAGGGGTGTGAGAGCGAGAGAGAGAGAGCCAAGCAGAGACAGCCAGGGCACAAGAGCAGAGTGAGGCTGGAATCAGGGATCCCCTGCCACCACTGTCCTCAGGAGTGGGCAGGCCAGCAGGGAGTCTGGCCTGGGAGGATCTGAGGTGGGGGCATGGCAGAAGTTGGCCTCAGCGATGGGGTCGGACCTCCTGGGTGGCATCTCAGTTCTGCACTCTGCCTGCTGAAGTCTCAGGTGTCTTACCAGCCCATTTCCCTTGCCAATTGGAGAAACAGATGCCAAAAGCTCCCAGGGCTGCCACAAGCTCAGCTTGATAGAGTCCCCAGGACAAAGCCTGGGCAGGAGGCCCCGCCTGGGGATCCCTCAGGTGCCAGGTCCTGGAAGGCCTCTTTAAGCCCCTGAGTTAGAAATGGGGATGTGCCTGGTGCATTCGGCATAGAGCTGGAAGTCCCAGCCAGGGAAATTGAGCAAGAAAAAGGAAGCAGGGAGTCAAAAGGCATCCAGAATAGGAAAATAGAAGCAAAACTTTCCCTGTTTCTTGATGGCATGATCTTACTACAGAAAACCTAAAAGATTCCATCAAAAGCATTCAGAACTGATCAATTCAGTAAAGTCACAGGATTTGAAGTCAGCATGGGAACATCAGTTGTATTTCTCTACATTAACAGCAAACTGTCTGAAAAGGAAATTAAGAAAACAATCTTATTTATGATAGCTAAAAAACAATGCTTAAGAGTTAACTTAAAACTGAGGTTGTGGCTCAGTGGCAGAGCACTTTCCTTGCACATGTGAGGCACTGGGTTCGATCCTCAGCACCACATATAAATAAGTAAACAAAATAAAGACACTGTGTCCATGTATAACTAAAAAAATATTTTTAAAAAAAGAGTTAACTTAGCCAAGGAAGCAAAAGATCCAAGCACTGAGCCCCATAAAACATTGATGAAAGAAAGAGGCACAAATTAATTGGGAGAATTTATATTGGAAGAATTAACATGATTAAAATGCCCACAGTACCCAAAGCAATCTACGAATTCAATGTAATCTCTAACAAAACACAAATGACAATCTTCATAGAAATAGTAAAAACAACTGAAAAATTCCTGTGGAACCATAAAGGACCCCAAAGAGCCAAAGCAATCCTGAGCAAAAAGAACAAAGCTAGAGGCATCAGACCACCTGATTTCAAATTCTGCCGCACAGCTGTGGTTGTCAAGACATTATGAACTTGGCACAAAAGCCGATACATCAGCCAGCAGAGCAGGCTGGAGTCCAGAAACCCATCCACGTATCCACGGCCAGTTGATTTTTGACAAATATGCCAAGAACACATAATGCGGAAAGGACAATCTCTTCAATAAATGGTGCTGAGAAAACTAGGTATCCGCATGTAGAAAATGAAATTGAACCATCACCTCACACCACATATAAAAATCAACTCAAAATGGATTTAAAATTCCAACATCAGCTGAAACCATAAAACAACTGGGAGAAAAATCATTGCCCCAATCACTGAACATTGATTGGGGCAATGATTTTTTTCAAAAATATAACTCCAAAAGTACAAGAAACGAAAGAAGAAAAATAAATAAAAAGGGTTCTGGCAACCAAAAAATACTTCTGCACAACAAAGGAAACAATCAGCACAGTGGAAAGACAACCTCAAGAAATGGAAGAAAAGCTGGGCACAGTGGTGCACACCTGTAATCCCAGTGGCTCC
>CM053401.1:3881431-3995961 GCA_028644305.1 Xerus rutilus
AAAAAAAAAAAAAAATACCCTAGCTGGCCTCTCAGGCCCCTAGGGATGGCCTTCTCAAATGCTGGACCAAGGAAGCTTATCAATCCGGCTGGCCCAGGTTTCAGAATGGTCACTGAGTGCCAGGTCCCTTCAAATCCCCTCCACGACTGCTTCGGCTCCACCAGGCCACTGACCCGACAGCACTACGAGGCTAGATATCCCTAGACATGACCCTGTATTTTAGTCAGCTTTTGCGTTGCTGTGACCAAAAGACATGACAAGAACAGCCTGAAAGAGGACAAGTTTATTCTGGCTCAAGTTTCAGAGGTTCACTTCATGGTCTGCTGAGGCAGCTCCTGGGGGGCTGGCGTAGAGAAGGAAAGCAGCTGAGGATGTGCAGCCAGGAAGCAGACAAAGCTCTGCTCGCCAAGGTCAAAATATGAGTCCCAAAGGCGACCCCGGATGACACACTTCTCCCAGTTACACGCTACCTGTCTTCAGCCATACTCAGTTAACCCATATCAGTGGATGAAGCCACTGGTTAGGTCCTGCCTCTCATAATCTAATCACTTCATCTTACACATGAGCTTTGGGGGGACACCTTATATCTAAATCAAGTGTCTATCCTGCAGGTCCTTGGCAAATAGGACCCTCAGAAGGGGAACACTTGCACAAGAGGTAAATTCACTCTTTAGGATCAATTGATTTTTGACCAAAATCCCAAGAACAGACAAAGGACAGTTCTTTACTAAATGGTGTTGGGAAAACTGAATATCCACATGCAGAAGAATAAAACTAGTCCCTCATTTCAGACCATATTAAAAAAACAACAACTGAAAATGGACTAAAGACTCAAATATAAGATCCAAAACTATAAAACTACTAGAATAAAATGAAAGGAAAACTCTATGAGATTGGTCTGGGCAATGAGCTTTTTGGATTTGACCCCTAAAAGCACAAGCAATGAAAGCAAAAGTAGATAAAGGAACTACATTACACAGAAAAGCTTCTGCACAAGGAAGGAAACACTCGACAAAGTGAAGAAATAATTGATAGAGTAGGAGAAAATATTTGCAAATCACATATCTGATTAGAGGCTCATGTCCAAAATTGACAAAGAACTTAAATAACTCAAAAAACAAAGAGCCCAATTGGAAACTGAACAAACAACAGTTCAGCAACTGGACATTTCTCTTTAAAAATTTTTTAGAATAGGCGCATTATAATCATACATAATCATGGGGTACATTGTCTGAATACAGATTTCTTTAAAGAACACATACCAGTGGCCAACAGGTATATGGAAAACACCTCAATTGCATCATGATCAGGGAAATGCAAATTAAAAACACAGTGGGGAACGTGCCTGCTCCAGATGCAGCCACCTGTACCTTGGGATGGCGGCCAGGACACTATCAAGGTGCCTGCAGGTGTGGTTACACCTGGGGTCTTCCTGCTGAGTGTATTAGTAGCCACCATCTTGCTGCAGGGGCAGGAGAGAGCCGGGCTCTTCCCAGCTCCATGAGTCCTGAAGCCCAAGAAGATGGATGGGCCTGGTCATAGCGGGTCAGAAGGTAGGAAGAGGATGAGAGGGTGTCTTGCTGTCAGTTTGTACAGCCAGCCACCTGGCACCCACTAGGTTCTGGGGCCCGTACAGGCGGGCAGTTGCTAGGTCCCCAACTCTTTCCCTAGTCTAGCATTCACCCATCCCCTGATCCCACTGGGTCTTGCACCAGTCAGGCTCCCAACAGGGCCCTCCAGGTCCCCAATCCCCAATCTCCCAACCTCTCTCTAGCCACCAACCCAGCCCAGTGCTCACAGCAATGTGGTGACCCGCAGCTCTCAGCACCCAGTCCTGATCTGCCCGATACAGAACAGCACTCCACAATGTTTGCACAGGTCCTGAATATAAAATTCTTGGTTGGCATCTATGTTCTTTCAGAGCTTGGTATATGTTATTCCAGGACCTCCTAGCTTTAAGGGTCTAGCTTGAGAAATCGGATATTTGAATTTGTTTTCTCCCTATGCATAATCTATCTTGCAGTCTTTAAAATTCTATCCTTATTCTGTGTGCTAGGCTATCCTTATTCTTTATGCCTGGGAGAGAAGTGCCTGATGTATTAAGAGGAGCCATTTGGTTCAAAGCTGTATATATTATTTATTTATTTATTCTAATCAGTTATACATGAAAGCAGAATGCTCTTCGATTCATGTACACAAATGGAGCACAATTTTTCACCTCTCGTTGTACACAATTAGGGTCACACCATTTGTGCAATCATACATGTACCTAGGGTAGTGATGTCCATCTCATTCCATCATCTTTCCTCTCCCCATCCCCATCCCCTCCTCTCCCTCCCCTTTGGCTAATCCAAAGTTCCTCTACTCATCCCATGCCCACCCCCCTGTAGATAAGCATCCACTTATCAGAGAAAACATTCAACCTTTGGTTTTTGGGGATTGGCTTACTTCACTTAGCATGATATTCTCTAACTCCATCCATTTACTTGTAAATGCCGTAATTTTATTCTCTTTTTTTGCTGAGTAATATTCCATTGTGTATATATACCACAATTTCTTTATCTAATCATCTATTGAAGGGCACCTGGGTTGGTACCACAGTTTGACTATTGTGAATTGTGCTGCAATAAACATTGATGTGGCTGTGTCACTGTAATATGCTGTTTTTAGGTCCTTTGGGTGTAGACCAAGGAGTGGGATAGCTGGGTCAAATAGTGGTTTCATTCCAAGTTTTCTAAGGAATCTCCATACTGCTTTCCAGATTGGTTGCACCAATTTGCAGTCCCACCAGCAATGTATGAGTGTGCCTTTTTCCCCACATCCCGGCCAACAATTATTGTTGTTTGTATTCTTGATAATTGCCATTCTGACTGGAGTGAGATGGAATCTTAGAGTAATTTTGATTTGCATTTCTCTAATTATTAGAGATGTTGAACATTTTTTTAATATATTTATTGATCAATTGTATTTCCTCTTCTGAGAAGTGTCTGTTCAGCTCTTTAGACCATTTATTGATTGGGTTGTTTGGTTTTTTTTGGTGTTAAGTTTTTTGAGTTCTTTATATATCCTGGTGATTAGAGCTCTATCTGATGTATATGTGGCAAAAATTTGCTCCCAAAATGTAGGCTCTCTCTTCACCTCATTTATTGTTTCTTTTGCTGAGAAGAAGATTTTCAGTTTGAATCCATTCCATTTATTGATTCTTGATTTTACTTCTTGCACTTTAGGAGTCTTGTTAAGGAAGTCAAGGTCTAATCTGACATGATGAAGATTTGGGTCTATTTTTTCTTCCATTACGCATAGGGTTGCTGGTCTAATTCCTAGGTCTTTGATCCACTTTGAGTTGACTTTTGTGCATGGTGAGAGATAGGGGTTTAGTTTGTTTTGTGGTATAAGGATTTCCAGTTTTCCCAGCACCATTTGTTGAAGAGGCTATCTTTTCTTAAATGTATGTTTTTGGCACCTTTGTCTAGTATGAGATATCTGTATTTATGTGGGTTGTCTCTGTGTCTTCAATTATGTACCATTGGTCTACATGTCTATTTTGGTGCCAATACTATGCTCTTTTTGTTATTATAGCTTTGTAGTATAGTTTAGGGTCTGGTATTGTGATGCCTCCTGCTTTGCTCTTCTTGCTAAGGATTGCTTTGGTGATTCTGAGTCTCTTATTTTTCCAAATAAATTCCATAAGTGCCTTTTCTATTTCTATAAGGAATGACATTGGGATTTTAATTGGAACTGCATTGAATCTACATAGTGCTTTGGGTAATAAGGCCATTTTGACAATGTTAATTCTGCCTATCCAGGAACATGGGAGATGTTTCCATCTTCTAAGGTCTTCTTCAATTTCTCTCTTTAGTGTTCTGTAGTTTTCATTATAGAGGTCTTTCACCTCTTTTGCTAAATTGATTCCCAAGTTTTTTTTTTAGGCTGTTGTGAATGGAGTAGTTTTCCTAATTTCTCTTTCAGAGGATTCATCACTGATGTATAAAAATGCATTTGATTTATGGGTATTGATTTTATATCCTGTTACTTTGCTGAATTCACCTATTATTTCTAGAGTTTTCTGGTGTAATTTTTTGGATCCTCTAAGTGTAGAAGTATGTCATCAGCAAATAATGATAGTGTGAGTTCTTCTTTTCATATTCATAACCATTTAATTTTTTCATCTGTTCAATTGATCTGGCTAGAGTTTCAAGAACTATGTTGAATAGTGAATAGCAGTAGTGAAAGAGGGCATCTCCATCTTGTTCCTGTTTTCAGAGGAAATGCTTCCAATTTTTCTCCATTTAGGATGATGTTGGCCTTGGGTTTAGCATAGCTAGCTTTTACAATGTTGAAATATGTTCCCACTATCCCTAGTTTTTCTAGTTTTTGAACATAAAAGGGTGCTGTATTTTGTCAAATGCTTTCTCTGTATCAATTGATATAGTCATGTGATTTCTGTCTTTAAGTCTATTGATGTGATAAATTATGTTTATTGATTTCTGTATGTCAAACCAACCTTGCATCCCTGGGATAAACCCCATTTCATCATGGTGCAGTATTTTTAAAATATATTTTTTATGCAATTTGCAAAGATTTTATTGAGAATTTTTGCATCAATATTCATCAGGAATATTGGTCTGAAATTTTATTTCCTTGATGTGTCTCTGTCTTGTTTTGGTATTAGGATGATACTAGCCTCATAGAATGAGTTCCCTCCTTTTATATTTCATAGAATAATTTGAGGAGTTTTGGTATTAATTGTTCTTTGTAGGTTTTGTAGAACTCAGCTGTGAATCCTCTGGTCCCAGGCTTTTCCTGGGTAGTAGTCTTTGTGGGCATCTCCTATTTCCTAGCTTGAACTGATCTATTTAAATTGTGTATGTTCTTTTGGTTCAGCTAGGGTAGATCATATGCCTCTAAAAATTTGTCAGTGTCTTTGAGGTTTTTTATTTTACTGGAGTATAAATTTTCAAAATAGTTTCTAATTGTCTTCTGTATTTCAATAGTGTCTGTCATGATATTTCTTTTTTCATCTCAAATTTAATCATTTGATTTTCTCTCTTTTCCTTTTCATTAGGGTGGCTAAGGGTTTATTAATTTTATCAAAGAACCAGCTTTTTGTTTTGTCAATTTTTTGAATTGTTTCAATGTCATTGATTTTCACCCTGATTTTAATTATTTCCTGTCTTCCACTAGTTTTAGAGTTGATTTGTTCTTTATTTTCTAGGGCTTTGAGATGTAATGTTAGGTTATTTATTTGTTGGTTTACTTCTTTTAAATTATGAGCTTAATGCAATGAACTTTCCTCTTAGCACTGATTTTATAGTATCCCAGAGATTTTGATATGTTGTACCAGAGTTCTTATTTACCTCTAATATTTTTTTGTCTCCTCCCTGATGTCTTCTGTTATCCATGCATCATTCAATAGTGTATTGTTTAGTCTCCAGGTTTTTGAGTAGTTTCTATTTTTTATTTTATCATTGATTTCTAATTTCATTCCATTATGGTCTGATAGAATGCAGGGTAGTGTCTCTATTTTTTGTATTTGTTAATGCATGCTTTGTGGCATAACATACAGTCTATTTTGGAGAAGGATTCATGTGCTATAGAGAAAAAAGTGTATGCACTTTTTGATGGATGGAATATTCTAAATCTAAATTATTGATCTAAATTATTATTTTATTGAGTTCCATAGTTTCTTTTTTTAGTTTTTGTTTGGACGATCTATCTGTGGTAAGAGAGGTGTGTTAAAGTCACCCAGTATTATTTTGTTAAGGTCTATTTGATTCTTGAAGTTGAGAAGAGTTTGTTTGATATACGTAGATGCCCCATTTGCAGAGGCATAGATATTTAAGATTATTATGTCTTGTTGATGTATGATTCCCTTGAGCAGTATGAAATGTTCTTCTTTGTCCCTTTTTACTAACTTTGGTTTGAAGTCCATTTTATCTGATATGAGGATAGAAACCCCTGCTTGTTTACATGGTCCGTGTAAGTGATATGTTTTTTTCCATCCTTTCACTTTCAGTCTGTGGGTGTTGTTCCCTGTGGGATGAGTCTCTTGAAGGCAGCATATTGTTGGGTCTTTTTAAAATCCAATATGTCAGTCTGTGTCTTTTGATTGCTGAGTTTAGGTCATTCACATTCAGAATTATTATTTAAATATGATTTGTATTATCAGTCATTTGGGATTATTTTGGGTTTTTAACTTGACTCGGTTTGTCCTTTGATTGGCCTTATCTTTAGTATAGTTCCTCCCTTTTCAGATTTTCATTGTTGTTATTCATTCCCTACTCATGGAATATGTTGTCAAGAATGTCCTGTAATGTAGGCTTTCTCACTGTAAATTCTTTTAACTTTCATTTATCATGGAATGTTTTTATTTTATCATCAAATCTGAAGCTTAATTTTGGTGTGAATTCTTAGTTGGCATCCATTTTCCTTCAGAGCTTGGTATATGTTGTTCCAAGATCTCCTAGCTTTGATGGTCTGAGTTGAGAAATCTGCTGAGATTCGAATTGGTCTCCCCTTATATGTAATCTGATACTTCTCTCTTGCAGCCTTTAAAATTCTATCCTTATTCTATATGCTAGGCATTTTCATTATAATGTGCCTTGGTATAGATCTGTTGTAATTTTGTACATTTGAGTTCCTGCAAGCCTCTTGTATTTGGTTTTCCAATTCATTCTTCATGTTTAGGAAATTGTTTGATATTATTTATTTGAAAAGGTTGTGCATTTCTTTGGTTTGAAACTCTGTGCCTTCCTCTATCCTGATAAATCTTAGATTTGGTCTTTTGATCTTATCCTCTATTTTGCAAACGTTCTATTCATGGTTTTTTACCATCTTCACTGAGTGGTCAACTTTATTTTCAAGACTGTATATTTTGTCTTTATTGTCTGAGATTCTGTCTTCCAAGTGATCTAGTCTGTTAGTGATGCTTTCTATTGTGTTTTTTATTTGGTTTATTGTTTCCTTCATTTAAAGCATTTTTGTTTGTTTGTTTCAGAATCTCTATCTCTTGAAGTAATCTTTTGCTACCTGTATTTGCTCTCTTATCTCTTTGTTGGAGTGATCAATTTTTGCCTTTATTTGTTCACTTAGGTCATTCTTTAATTCACAGATTATTTTAATTATGTACAGTCTGAACTCCTTCTCTGACATTTCATCTACTGTGCTGTCAATGGATTCTATTATTGTAGTATCTTGGTTTGTTTGGGGCACTTTCCTCCCTTGTTTTTTCATGTTGTCTATGACTCTTCCTCTCTTGCAGTGCAGATCTGAGGTATTGCAGTTTCTACCCTGTAATCTTGAAGTGTCCCTGAAGGTTACCAATACCTCATCTTTAAGTGGGAGATCAATGTTTACAATACACAATGCAATAAACATGCAGCCATAAATCAATCATAAAACATCTAAATCTCCTATTTAGATGTTTACAGTTTTGTCGCTTGTTGATGATTTTTCAGGTCTTGGTTATTATCCCTTGATTGAAGAGGCCATGTCTCTAGTTGGTGTCAGCAGTAGCATCAAGCCTGTAGGAAACTTGATGTTGAGCTTCCAGACCCCATTTGGTGTCTTTAAATGGAAGTTTCCCCAACTAAAGATTGTGCAGGCAACAGAAGAGGTAACCTCAGATGGCAGTGGAGGTGTCCCAAGCTGGAGGCAACCACTTTTAGAGGTGGAGATGGAAGGATGGACTGTGTGCTGGCATTGGGTGTCCTGCTCAGTGGTGGCATGCAGTTCTACAACAGGCAGCTGTCCCTGCTCATTATCCATTGTGTAGATTACCATGTGCGAAGGGCTGTGTTGGTGGCTGCATTGTCCCAAGATGGAGGTGGTTTGGGTGGGGCCTCATGTAAGTGGATAGGGAGCCAGAGCATGGCATAGTGTTCCTCTCTACACACTTGAGGTGTTCTAGGCAAGGCTGTATATTGTTTGCATTGGGTGCTGTTAATATTGATCTACCACTTCAAGGCCAGGTACTAGAAACCAGTGAAAGTCAGGGACAGTGTAAGTCTACAGGGTAGAAACTCTACTACCTCAAATCCACACTGCTAGATGGGAAGACACACAAAAAGCATGGAAAAACAAGGGAACAAAGCACCTCAAACAAACCAATATGATCCAATAATAGAATCTATTGACAATACAGTAGAAGAATTGCCAGAGAAGGAATTCAGAATATACATAGTTAAACTGATCCATGACATAAAGGATGATGTAAGGAGTCAAATCAGAGATAAAGTTCAGGAGGTGAAAGGTAACTTTAATAAAGAGATAGAGATTATGAAAAGAAATCAAACAGAAATCCTTGAAATGAAGAAAACAATAAACCAAATTAAAAATTTAATGGAAAGTATCATCAACAGACTAGACCACTTGGAAGACAGAATCTCAGGCAACAAAGACAAAATATATAATCTTAAAAATAAAGTTGACCATAAAGAGAAGATGGTAAGAAACCATGAATGAAACTTCCATGACTTATGGGATAACATGAAAAGACCAAATTTAAGATTTATTGGGATAAAGGAAAGCACATAGATACAAACCGAGTAAATGCACAATCTTTTAAATAAAATAATATCAGAAAATTTCTCAAACCTGAAGAATAAAATGAAAAATTGAATACAAGAGGCTTACGGGACCCCAAATGTACAAAATTACAAAAGACCCACACCAAGGCACATTATAATGAAAATGCCTAACATGCAGAATAAGGATAGAATTTTAAACACTGCAAGTGAGAAGTATCAGATTACATAAAGGGGAAAACAATTTGATTGTCCGTTGATTTCTCAGCCCACACCCTCAATGTTAGGAGGTCCTGGAATAACATATACCAAGCTCTGAAAGAAAATGAATGACAACCAAGAATTTGATATCCAGAGAAATTAAGCTTTATATTTGAAGATGAAATGAAAACCTTCCTTGATAAACAGAAGTTAAAAGAATTTGGAACTAGAGTGCCTGCACTACTGAACATCCTCAGCAAAATATTACATGAGAAGGAAATAAAAACAGTGAAATTAGAAAAGGAAGGAACTACACTAAAGGAAAAGACAATCAAAGGAGAAACTAAGTCACATTAAAAAACAGATGTAAACCAAAATGAACAGGAATATACATAATATCTCAGTGATAAACCCAGAGGTTAATAGCTTAAACTCATAAATCAAAAGACATAGACTGGCAGATTGGACTGAAAAACAAGATCCAATGATATGCTGTCTCCAAGAGACTCACCTCATAGGCAAAAACATCAACAGACTGAAGGTAAAAGGATGGGAGAAAACACATCACTCACATGGATCACATAAGCAAGCAGGGTTTCCCATCCTCATATCAAATAAAGTGGACTTCAAGCCATGTTAATCAGAAGGAACAAAAAATGACATTTCATACTTCTTAAGAAAATTATACATCAACAAGACATAACAATCCTAGATATTTGTGTCACAGTGGGGAATCTACATACATCAAACAATCCCTTCTCAATTTCAAGAATCAAATAGACCACAACACAATAATATTGGGTGACTTTAACAAACCACTCTTACTACTGAATAGATCTTCCAAACAAAAACTGAACAAAGGAACTATAGAAGTAAATAATATAATCAATAATTTGGATTTAACATACATATATAAAATATGTCATACATCAATGAGCAAATATTTTCTTCTAAGCAGCACATAGATACTTCTCTACAATAGACCATATCATATTCCACAAAGCAACTCTTGGCAAATACAATAAACTAGAGATACTACCCTGCATTCTGTCAAATCCTAATAGGATAAAATTAGAAATCAACAGTAAAACAAAAAGTAGAAGCTACTCTTACACCTGGAGACTAAATAATACACTATTGAATGAAGAATAGATAACAGAAGAAATCAGGAATGAAATAAAAAAATACTTAGAGTTAAATGGTAATAATGGTATAACATTTCAAAATCTCTGGGACACTATGAAGGCTGTGTTAAGAGGAAAAAGTTCACTGCATTGAGCTCAATTATTAAAGGAATAGAAAGCCATCGAATGAAATACTTAACATTATGTCTCAAAGCCCTAGAAAAAGAAAAACAAATCAATCCTGAAAGCAGTAGAACTCAAGAAATAATTGATATCAGAGTTGAAATCAATGCAATTGAAACAAAAGAAACAATTCAAAAATCTGACAAAACAAAATGTTGGTTCTTTGAATAAATAAAATTGATGAACTCTCAGCCCTGCTAACAGATACAGAACACAAATGACTGAAATTTGTGACAAAAAGGAAATGTCACAACAGACAGCACTGAGACACAGAATGATCCGAAACTATGTTGAAAAATCTCTAGAGATGTATGACCCACCAAACTGAATCAGGAGGACATATACAATATAAACAGATCACTCTGAATTAACTAGAAAATGCCATTAAAAGTCTACCAACCAAGAAAAGCCCATGACCAGAGGAATTCTAGGCCAAATTCTACAAGACCTTCAAAAAGAAGTAACACTAATACTCCACAAATTATACCATAAAAGAGAAAAGGAGGGAATCCTTCCAAACTCATTCTATGAAGCTAGTATCACTCTAATACCAAAACTAAACAAAGACACATCAAGGAAATAAAACTTCAGACCAATATCCCTGATGAACATAGATGCAAAAATTCTCAATAAAATTCTGGCAAATCACATACAAAAACATCTTACAAAGATAACGCACCACGATCAAGTGGGGTTCATCCCAGAGATGCAAGGTTGGTTCAACATATGGAAATTAGTGAATGTAATTCATCACATCAATAGACTTAAAGACAAGAATCATATGATCATCTCAATAGATGCAGAACAAGAATGAGATAAAATACAGTACCCCTTCATGTTCAAAACACTAGCAAAACTAGGGACAGTAGGAACATACTCAACATTGTAAAAGCTGTATATGCTAAGGACAACATCATTCAAATGGAGAAAAATTGAAAGAATTCTCTATAAAAACTGGAACAAGACAAGAATGCTCTCTATCACCACTTCTATTCAACATAGTCCTGGAAACTCTAGCCAGAGCAAATAGAAGAAAGAAATTAAATGGACATGGAATAGAAGAACCCAAACTATCACCATTTGCCAACAACATGACTTATCATTAGAAGATCCAAAAAAATTCCATTAAAAATGTTCTAGAACTAATCAACGAATTCAGCAAAGTAACAGATATAAAATTCACACCCATAAATCAAATGCACTTCTAAATATCAGTGATGAATCCACTGAAAGAAAAATTAGAAAAACTATCCCATTCACGATAGCCTCAAAAAATAAAATATTTGGAAATCAACCTAACAAAAGAGGTGAGAGTTCTTTTTGTTCAGCATGCCACCCAAGATCTTGTTGTCAGCATGGGCCACTGCCCTGCCTGCTGTTACCAGTTATTGTAGAAACAAGCCATACCCAAAGTCTCTTTTCAGCTGGGGGGTACCTGATGCCAAAATCCGCATCTTTGACCTAGGATCGAAAAAGGCAAAAGTGGATGAGTTCCCACTCTGTGGCCACGTGGTGTTTGGTGCACATGAGCTGCTATCCTCTGAAGCTTTGGAGGCTGCCTGTATGTGTGCCAACAATTACGTGGTAAAAAGTTGTGGCAAAGATGATTTTCATATCCAAGTGTAGCTCCACCCTTTCCATGCCTTCAGTATCAACAAGATGTTGTCCTGTGCTGACAGGCTCCAGACAGGTATGTGGGGTGCCTTTGGGAAAACCCAGGGCACAGTGGCCAGGGTTCACACTGGCCAAGTTCATGTTCATCTGCACCAAGCTGCAGAACAAGGAACATGTGATTGAGGCCCTACGCGGGGCCAAACTCAAGCTCCCTGGCCCCCAGAAGATCCACATCTCAAGAAGTGGGGCTTTACCAAGTTAAATGCTGATGAATTTGAAGACATGGTGGCTGAGAAGCAGCTCATTCCTGATGGCTATGGCATTAAATAAATCCCCCATTGTGGTCCCCTGGACAAGTAGTGGGACTTGCATTCCTGAGTGTTTCCACTGGGTTGTCCCCTTCTTAATCTTACACACACCAATAAATCTTATATTGTATCCAAAAAAAAAAAAAAAAAAAGAAGTGAAAGACCTCTACAATGAAAACCACAGAACACTAAAGAAACAAACTGAAGAAGACCGTAGAAGATGGAAAGATCCTCTATGCTCTTGGACAGGCAGAATTGGCCATACTACCAAAATTTTTATACAGATGTAGAGCAATTCCTATTAAAAGCCCAATGACATTCTTCATAGAAATAGAAAAGGCAATCATGAAATTCATTTGGAAAAATAAGAGACCCAGAATAGCCAAAGCAAACCTCAGCAAGTGAAGCAGGAGGCATCACAATACCAGACCTTAAATTATACAACAGAGCCATAGTAACAAAAACAGCATGGCATGGACATCAATATGGAATCCATATGTAGCAAAAACAAATTAAGCCCCATCTCTCAACCTGCACAAAACTCAACTCAAAGTGTATCAAAGACCTAGGCAGTAGAATAGAGAGCCTGTGCTTAATAGAAGAAAAAGTTGGCCCAAATCTCCAGCATATTGGCTTAGCAACTGACTTCCTCAATGAGACTCCTAACGCACAAGAAGTAAAATCTAGAATCAATACATGGGATAGATTCAAACTAGAAAACTTCTTTGCAGCAAATGAAACAATCAATAATGTGAACAGAGAGCCTACAGAATGAGAAAAATTCTTTATTACACGTACCTCAGATAAAGCATTAATCTCCAGGATATATAAAGAACTCAAAAAATTCAATAGTAAAAAAACAAATAACCCAATCAATAAATGGGCAACAGAATTGAACAGACAGTTCACAGAAGAAATACAATCAACAAATATATGAAAAAATGTCGAACATCTTTAGCAATTAGAGAAATGCAAATCAAAACTACTCTAAGATTCCATCTCACTCCAGTCAGAATGGCAATCATCAAGAAGACAAGCAAAATAAATGTTGGTGAGAATGTGTGGGGGGTGGGGGGGGAGATACACTCATACATTTCTGGCAGAGCCGCAAATTAGTGCAATTATTATGCAAAGCAGTATGGAGATTCCTCAGAAAACTTGGAATGGAACCACCATTTGACCCAGTTATCTCACTCCTTGGCTTATACCCAAAGGACTTAAAATCAGCATCCTACAGTGATGCAGCCACATCAATGTTTATAGCAGCTCAATTCACAATAGCCAAACTATGGAACCAAGCTAGGTGCCCTCCAACAGATGAATGGATAAAGAAACTGTGGTACATATACATAATGGAACATTACTCAGCCTTGAAGAAGAATAAAATTAGGCCATTTGCTAGCAAATAGAACTGGAGAATATTATGCTAAGTGAAATAAGCCAGATCCAAAGGCCAAATGTTTTCTCTGATATGGGGGTTCTAATTCACAATTTGGGGAGTGGGAAAAAGTAGAGGTCTAGACAGAGGGGAGTGAATGGAGGGGATGGGGTATGGGGGTAGAAATAACAGGAGAATGAATCAGACATTATTACCCTATGTGCATATGTGATTACATGACCTGTATAAATCTACATCATGTCCAAATAGATGAATGGGAAGTTACACTCCATTTATGTACAGTGTGTCAAAATGCCTTCTGCTGTCATGTATAACTAATTAGAACAAATAAAAATATATTTTAAAAAGTCAAAGACAAAGATGAAATTCAAAAAGTAACAAAAGAAATGTGTCAGCTCACATATAAGTTAATCCTCTTTCGATTATTGGCATCTTTCTTAACACAAACTTCAGGTCAGGAGAGAATGGGATAATGTATCAAAGTGCTGAAAGAAAAAACCTGCCAGCCAACATTACTGTACCCAGCAAAGCTATGTTTCAGAAATGACAGAGAAACCAATTTTCCCCAGGCACGGACTCCACCAGACTGATTTTACAGAAAATGCTTGAGGGAGTATTTCATCTGGAAGTTAAAAGATGATAATTATCATCATGAAAACATATACGAGTATAAAACTCACAGGTAGAGGTGAATTTATCATCCAATTCAGCATATCCCATTACTGGGTAGCAGTAGGTAAGCCGTTCAGATCTCTAGTACGGAGGCTAAAAGTCACAATGCTCAGAAATAGCTGTGGCCAGGAGGAAGGGAAAGTGGTGGATTAGAGGCCGTGTCTGCTCCAAGCAGCTCCTTAGCACTGGACTGGTCCTCAGCCAGGGGGTGACTAAGGGAGCTCACTGGAATTCAAAACTGGACAGTGAAAGAAACCATGGAGACAGATGGTCAGAAACTCCCACCATAATATAAGAAATAATATGTCAGAGACACACCCGTGTGGCCACCGCAGGGAAGGGGAGCAAAGGCAGAGAGAAAGCATGGGGGCAACCGCTGGCTTGGGGAACCTGTGGAAGAGACTCAGGTGGGCGAGGGAAGCTGTTAGTAACAAGCAGCCAAAATAGCTCAGCCAGTGGGCAGAGTCGCTGGCATGGGAACCACTTCTAAGGGCTCATGGCCACAGGCAGAGGCAGGGGATCAGGAACTCATGAAGGCAGTTGCTACCCTGACCCAGGCGTCACCTCCTGGGACCCTCTCAGTGAGCCTGGATCCCTGTGACTGAAAATTATGGCTATAATTCACATCCGTGGTGGTGAACCTGTGACCTGTGGAGGTGAACCTGTGACCTGTGGAGGTGAACCTGTGACCTGTGGAGGTTCAGACCCCAAACCCTGAAAGTGAAATTTATAGGAAGCCCCTAAGACCCAGACACCAAGCAGATCTCAGCATCTCCCCAGCAACAGGGTGCATGGATCAAATCTCAAAGACTCACTGACAGAGTCCTGAACTTCATCTCAGACTAAGCCCCAACTTCTGGAACTTGCGATTTGGAACTCTGCACCACCCACACAACAGGGGTACAGAATCCATTCCCCCCAAACTGGAGGACAGGAAGGTGACAGCGTTACCATCAGCTTTGGCTCCTAGCCATAATGCTGGCAGCCAGGCGAGGAACACAGGATGCTGGACATGACATCCGTCGCCTTACGAAGCCCCCAGATAAAGACAAATAGTGGAAGTCCACCCACGCCAACAGCTCCTGCCGCCTCCGGAACAAGCCCTTTACTTCTCCTTGGGAATGTTTATCTTTTCCCTCGTATTTTATTCTTTTTCACTTTAATTTTTGCATTGTTTCCAAGTTTCATTTCCTTATATTTTATTATTTTTTACTTTTTTCCATTCTGCAAGGTTGATATGTGTGTGGGTGTGGGAGTTCTCACTGTGTGGCTAAGTTCAATTCTATAAATGAGTTTTTTCCACACAATCTTACTTTCATTTTAATTGCTTGATTCTGCACTTGTTGAATATTTAGCCTGGGTTCAACGGGGTGGCGTAAAATCATACTTGGGTCTGGGCTGTGCCCTCCGTTGGCTCGTGTGCTCACACCTGGGTTTTGTGCTGCGTCTGGCCCCTTCGCCGCCGTCTCCCCACCAAAATCAGACTCTCCTGTTCCCTCTCTCTCTTGCAGGTTTTAAAATTACTTTCATGTTTTCACTCCTGCTTTGTAGCAGTCATCTGCCACCTCTCTCCCGCCTCTCCTTTGTTCTCTTTGTAAGTATTTTGAACTTCCTCGTCCTTCTGCCCCACTCTCTCTTCACTTAAAAATCTGTGATCCCTCTACCTGACAGGACTATATTGCTTATGAATGCCCACCCCACTCACGCTGTTTTGCATATTAATACAGTGGGTGACAGCATAACCTGCTGCTTAAAGCCTGATTTAATGCACAAATTTTTCATTGTTGGTGCTGATTGTTAAATTCTGAGCACCTCATTCCTATGTAGGTGGTAACAATTCACGTTGTGGATGTCAGTAGGCACTGGGCATTTATCTTAATGTTGTGCTGCATCTGTTGATAACATTAGTGTTGTTCCTGGTGCCCCCTTCCTCTACCAGAGGCTGGAAAGTGACTGGGGCGCTTCAGGTTCACAGAGTAGAGACCCTGCAGCCAAGCAAGGCTCGGGACTCAACCAAGCAACAGCGAATCTCACCCAACACGTGATCCAGCCCCTTGTAAACCTCAACAATAACTCAACACGTAGACTAGGGTAGACAAGGGCCCAAACCAGCAACCAAGCCCCAAGGAGGAACAACCAGAGGGGGACCTCAGGTCATAGCCATGAACACTTTGCTCACACAGAGCAAAGAGAGAGGGAGAGAGAAGTCCCAGAACCAAAATATTAACAAAACAACAACAACTGCACAAGGAAGGGCACATGTATAAAAGGGGAAGAGAAGGGAGTGTGTCTCCATTGATGTTCAAGTCTAAGACCTGTGAAAACATGAGGAAACAGGCAAAAAAAGAAATCACCCCCCAAAATTCACAATCTCCCGACAAAGTATCCCACAGATCCACCAGTGGATGAAATTCCAGAGAAAGACTATGAAAATCTCATTACTAAAATGTTGAATAAACTCAAAGACTATCCAAGGAATGAAGTAAGAAAGCAAATGCAGGAGATGAAACACCCTTTCAATGAGGAAGGAGAGATCATGAAAAGGAAGCAGTCAGAACTCCCTCAAGTGAGAGGCACAAGGATTCAAACTGAAAATTCGCTGGAAAGCATCACCAACAGATTAGGCTGTGTAGAAAATAGAGCTTCAGGCCTTGGAGGTAGTGATATGAATTTGAATTCAGTTTTAGTCAGCTTTTTTGCTTCTGTGACTAAAAGACCCAACCAGAACAACCGTAGAGGAGGACAAGTTTATTTGAAGGTGCATAGTTTGAGTTCTTAGTGCATAGAAGGGCAGCTCCATTCCTCAGGGTTTGAGGCGAGGCAGAACATCATGGTGGGAAAGCGAGGCAGAGGGAAGCAGCTCACATGAGGAGAGAGGGGAGGAAGAAAGGGAGGGAGAGGGAGAGATCTCCACTTGCCATATGCAAGTATGTACCCCAAAGCCATGCCCCCAATGAAGCACTTCCTCCAGCCATACCTCGCCTGCCTCCAGTTACCACTCAGTTAATCCCATCAGGAATTAATTCACTGGTTATGTTAAGGCTAGAGCTCAATAATTTTGCCTCCAAACTCTCTTTCATTGTCTCACATGTGAGGTTTTGGGGAACACCACATCTAAACAATAACGAGTACTCAGTGTTTAATAAGGCGAAAAAAACCAGGATCAGAATATACAAAAACTCCGGGACAGTATCAAGAGAACAAACCTGAGAGTCACTGGAATAGAAGAAAACATGGAGATATAGGCTAAAGGCATTAAGAACATTTTCAATGAAATAGTAACATGAAAATTTCCCCATATTAGAAACAAAATAGATATGCACATATAGGAGGTACATAGGACCCCAAACAGGAAAAATCAGAACAGAACCTCTCCAAGACACATCATAATCAAAATGCCTAACAGAAAATAAGGAAATGATATTAAAAGCTACAAAAAATTATGGTATTATTTAGAAGCAAATCAATAAGACTTGCTTTTGACTTCTCAACTCAGACTCCAAAATCAAGGAGGACCTGAAATGAGATATTCTAAGTTCAAAAAGAAAAATAATTGCAAGTCAAGATGGCTATATCCAGCAAAGCTATTTTTCAAAATCAATGGGGAAATAAAAACTTTCTATGACAAAGACAAACTAGTTCATGACCACTAAGCCAGCACTATAAAGAAAACTCATAGATACACTGCACACAGAGGAACCCAAAAACAAACCCCAAAGCTCCCAAATAGATGAAGATCACTAGAAGAACAACCAACTAAATAAAAATCAAGACAGAATTAAATATAGCAAACAACCCAAAATGTCTGAAAGCAACAAACACATATCCACATATCCATAATAGCAATGTAAATGGTCTCAACTCCCCAATTAAAATACATAGATTATCATAATAGGTTAGAAAAAACAAGATCCAACTATATGCTATTTACAAGAGACTCATCTCATAGGCAAAGACATCCACAGGCTGAAAGTAAAAGGATGATAAAGACATATTTCATGAAAATGGAGTCAGAAAACAAGCAAGAATTGGGCACACACCTGTAACTCCAGTGGCTTGGAAGGCTGAGGCAGGAGGATCACAAGTTCAAAGCCAGCCTCAGAAACTTAGCAAGATCCTGTCTCAAATAAAAGTGCAAAAAGGGGTGGGAATGTGGCTCTGTATTTGAGTGTCCCTGGGTCCAATCCCTGGTTAAAAAAAAAAAGAAAGAAAAGAAAAAGAAAGAAAAACAGGCAGGAATCTCTATTCCCATATCTGACAAAGCAGATTTTAAGCAAAAATTAATCAGAAGAGCAAAAAAAGGACATCACATACTAGGAAAATGAAAAATTTCACAAAAGCTTTAACAGTAAATACATATGCCCCAATGTCAGTGCACCTAATTATATTTAAAAATATTTCTTGACATTAAGTTTCAGATAGATCCTAATATAATAATACTGGGTGTTTTTAACGCACCCTTATCCTTATCACCAATAGACAGGTTGTCCAAACATAAAATCAATAAAGATGTCTCTGACCTACATAATACTATAAATCAAATGGATCTAACAGACATGTGCAGAATATTTCATCCCAAATAGCTGAATTTAATTTCTCAGCAGTTCATGAAACCTTTTCTAATATAGACCATATTCTAGATCTCAGTGTAAGCCTTAGCAAATACAAAAAAATGAACATAATTCTGTGCATCTTAAGAGATCACAATGGAATGAAATTAGAAATCAACAGCAAGAAAAAGAGCAGAGGGCTGGGGATAGAGCTCCATTGGTACAGTGCTTGCCTACCATGCACAA
Organism: Xerus rutilus; assembly: GCA_028644305.1. NCBI lineage: Eukaryota > Metazoa > Chordata > Mammalia > Rodentia > Sciuridae > Xerus > Xerus rutilus. The sequence goes on from CM053401.1 coordinate 3,900,254, forward strand.
GCCCTGAGTTTAATCCCAAGCAACACCAAAAAAGAAAAAAGTAGAAACCACATAAAAACATGAAGATTAAATAATACTCTTTTATGTGAAGAACAATGGATCATAGAAGAAATCAGAAAATTCTTAGAAACAAATGAGAACAGATGTACCACATATCAACATCTCTGGGACAGTGTGAACGCAGTTCTAAAGAGAGGGTTTTTCAGCAGTAAGTGCCTACATTAAAAAAATATTGCTTGGGTAGCTGAGGCAGGCTCACAATTTCAAAGCCAGCCTCAGCAACTTAGCAAGACCCTAAGCAACTTAGTAAGATCCTGTCTCAAAATAAAAGAATAAAAAAGGGCTCATTGGCTCAATGCTGCTAGGTTCAATCCCTAGTACCAAAGGAAATAAAATTATACATCAAAGCCCTAGCAAAGTGACATATAATAATTCCAAAATCAGTAGAAAGCAGGAAATAATTGAGATCAGAGACAAAATTAATAAAATTGAAGATAAAAATACAAAGGATCAATGCAAAAAGAGTTGGTTCTTTGAAAGATAAATAAGATTGATAATTCTCTAACCAAATTAACTGAGAGAGAAGATCCAGGTCAACAAACTTAGAGGTGAAATAAGAGATTGCACTACAGACACTTGTGAAATCCAGAGAATCATTAGAAAGTCTTTTGAAAATTTACACTCCAATAAACTAAAAATTCTAGAAGATGTGATAAATTTCTAGACCCATAACCTGCAAAACTGAACCATGACAATATAGAAAATCTAAACAGATGGATATCAAGCCATGTGATTGAAGCAGCAATTAAAAGTCTTCCAACAAAGAAAAATTTAGGACCAGATGGATTCTCAGCTGAGTTCTATCAGACCTTTAAAGAAGAACTAATGCCAATATTCCTCAAATTATTGAATGAGATAGAAGGGGAAGGAACACTTTCAAATACATTCTACAAAGCCAGCATCACTCTGATACCAAAACCAGACAAAACATATCAAGAAAACTATAGAACAATTTCCCTGATGAACATAGATGCAAAAATTATTAATAAAATATTAACAAACCACATTCAAAAACTTTAAGAATAGTACACCATGATCAAGTGGGTCTCATCCTAAGGATGCAAGGTTGGTTCAACATATGCAAACCAATAAATATAATTCACCACATAAATAAAATTAAGAATAAAGCCGGGCACGGTGGCGCACGCCTGTAATCCTAGCACTTAGGGAGACTGAGACAGGAGAATCGCGAGTTCAAAGCCAGCCTCAGCAATGACGAGGCGCTAAGCAACTCAGTGAGACCCTGTCTCTACATAAAACACAAAATAGGGCTGAGGATGTGGCTCAGTGGTCGAGTGTGCCTGAGTTCAATCTCCAGTACCAAAAAAAAAAAAAGAAAAAGGAAAGAAAAGAATAAGAATCACATGATTATTTCAATAGATGCAAAAAAGGTCTTTGGTAAAATCCAGCACCTTTTCATTATAAAATGCTGGAGAAACAAGGGATAGAAGGAACTTACCTCAAATTATCAAGGATATATATGACAAGCCCAAAGTCAACACCATACTGAATGGAGAAAAACTGAAAGCATTTCCTATAAAATTAGGAAAAAGACAAGGATGTCCACTCTCATCAGTTCTATTCAATATAGTTTTCAAAACTCTATCCCGAGCAATCAGGCAAGAGAAGGAAATTAAAAGCCTACAAATAGGAACAGAAGTAAAACTATCTCTATTTGCTAATGAGATGATCCTCTATCTAAAAGACTTCCTAAAAATTTCCGCCAAAAGACATCTAGGACTGATAAATTCAGCAAAGTAGCATAATACAAGATCAATATTCACACATAGATAGCTTTCCTATACTCCAACAGTGATTCTGCTGAGAAAGAAATTAATAAAAATATCCTACTCACAATAGTCTCAAAAAAAAAAAAACTTGGGAATTAATCTAACCAAGAAAGAGAAAGATTTCTACAGCTAATATCATAGAACACTAAAGAAAGAAATTAAAGGACTTAAAAAATGAAAAGACCTCCCATGTTGCTAACTATGCAGAATTAATATTGACAACATGGCCATGCTGCGGAAAGCAGTGTATAGATTCATTGCAATTCCCTTCAAAATACCAATGGCATTCTTCACAGAACTGGAAAAAGCCCCAAAATTAATTTGGAAGAATAAGAGATCCAGAATGGCCAAAGCAATCCTGAGCAAGAAGTGCAATTTTGAAGGCATCATGTACCTGATCTCAAATAATGCTACAGAGCAACAGGAACAAAAGAGCATGGTATTGGCATCAACCGAGACATGAAGACCAGTGGAATAGAATGGAAGACATAGAGGCCCATCCACATACTTAGGGTCATCTGATTCTTGACAAAGGTGCCAAAGTATATGTTGGAGAAAGGATAGATTTTTTAACGAAAGGTGCTGGGAAACCTGGATGCTAACATGTAGAAGAATGAAACTGGATACCTATCTCTTACCTGGCACAAAAGTCAGCTCAAAGTAGATCAAGACCAGACACCTTACAACTGCTAAAAGAAAACATTGGGCTGACAGCCTATCATATTGGCACAGACACCAACTTCTTCAGAAGACCCAAAAACTCCATGAGAAAGCTTTTAGAACTCATAAATGAATTCAGTGAAGTAGCAGGATATAAGGTTAACACCCATAATCAAATGCATTCCTAAACATTAGTGATGAATTCCCTGAAAGAGAAATTAGAAAAACTATCCCATTTCCAATAGCCTAAAAAAAAATAAGATATTTGGAAATCAATCTAACAAAAGAAGTGAAATACCTCTATGATGAAACTACAGAAGACTAAATAAAGAAACTACATAAGACCTTAGATGATGGAAAGATCTCCCATGCTCTTGGATAAGCAGAATTAACATTGTCAAAATGGCCATACACCAAAAGTTTTATACAGATGTAAAGCAATTTTATTAAAATCCCAATGACATTCTTCATAGAAATAGAAAAAGCAATCATGAAATTCATTGGAAAAATAAGAGACCCAGAATAGCCAAAGCAATCCTTAGCAAGAAGAGTGAAGCAGGAGGCATCACAATATCAGCACTTAAATTATACTACAGAGCAACATTAGCAAAAACCACATGGTATTGGCACCAAAATAGACATATAGACCAATGGTACAGAATAGAAGACACAGAGACAAACCCACACAAATACAGTTATTTCATACTAGACAAAGTCACCAAAAACATACATTGGAGAAAAGATAGCCTCTTCAACAAATGGTGACTGTAAATCCATATGTAACAAAATGAAACTAAATCCCCATCTCTCACTCTGCACAAAACTCAACTCAAAGCGGATCAAAGACCTAGGCACTACAACAGAGGCCCTGCACCTAACAGAAGAAAAAGTTGGCCTAAATCTCCATCATGTAGGCTTAGGAACTAACTTCTTCTACAGAAGTCCTAAATTTCAAGAAGTAAAATCAAGAATCAATAAATGGGATGGATTTAAATTGAAAAGCTTCTTCACAGCAAAAGAAACAATAATGTGAAGAGAGAGCTCAAGAATGGGAGAAAACCTTTACCACGAGCCCAGATACAGCACTAATCTCCAGGATATATAAAGAACTCAAGAAACACCAAAAAAGAAAAAAAAACAAAAACAAAAGAAAACAATGAATAAATGGGCAAAGGAACTGAAGAGGCACTTCTCACAAGAAGAAATACAAATGGTCAAGAGATACATGAAAAAATGTTCAGCATCTCTAGCAATTAGAGAAATGCTAATCAAAACTACTCTAAGTTAGAATGGCAATGATCAAAAATACAAGTAACAATAAATATTGGTGAGGATGTGCGGAAAAAGTTTACTCACACATTGCTGGTGGGACTGCAAATTGGTGCAACCACTAAGGAAAACAGTATACAGAGTCCTTAGAAAAACGTGGAATGGAACCACCATTTGACCCAGTTATCCTACTTCTCAGTTTATACCCCGAAGACTGAAAGTCAGCACACTATAGTGATGCAGCCACAACAATATTTATAGCAGCTCAATTCACAATAGCCAAGCTATGGAAACAACCTAGGTGCCCTTCAACAGATAAATGGATAAAAAAAAAAATGTGTACATATACACAACAGAATATTACTCAGCCTTAAAGAAGAATGAAATTATGGCATTTGCTGGTAAACGGGTGGAACTGGAGACTATCATGCTAAGTGAAATAAGGTAATCCCCCCCAAAACAAAGGCTGAATATTCTCTCTGATATGTAGATGTTAACCCATAATAAGGGAGGGTGGAGAGGGGAAGAATAGAAGTTCATGGACAAAGGGGAATGAAGAGAAGGGAGAGGGGGTGCGAATAGGAAAGACAGTGGAATGACTCAGACATCACTTTCCTATGTTCATATATGAGTACGTGGCCAGTGAAACTCCACATCACGTACAACCTCGAGAATGGGAAGTGATATGTCAAAACACAAAGTACGATATGTCAAAACACTCCACTGTCATGTGTATCCCAAAAGAACAAATAATAAAAATGCAGCTGTTTTAAAAACAGAATTTAAGGAAACCACTTTAAAAAAAAGAAAATTATATGAAATTAAGAAAAGAAAAGAAAGAATAAGTGAGATGCCATAAAACTAAAGAGCTTCTGCACAGCAGAGGAAAGGATTAAGAGTGTGAAGAGATGGCCTACAGAATTGGGAAAATCTTTGTCAGCTGCTCCTCTGAGAGGGAATTAATATCCAGAGCATATGGAACACTCAAGAAGCTTAATACCAAAACAAAACCAAAGACAAAAAACTCAAATAACCCAATCAATAAATGGGCTAAAGAACTTGAAAGACATTTCTGGAAAGCAGCAGCACAAATGGCCAACTAATACATGGAAAATGTTCAGCATCTCTAGCCATCATGGAAATGCAAATCAAAACTACATTAAGATTTTATATCAAGCCAGGCACTGTGGCACAGTCCTGTAACCCCAGCAGCTCGGGAGGCTGAGGCAGGAGGATCATGAGTCCTAGGCCAGCCTCAGCAACTTAGCAAGACCTTGTCTCAAAATAAAAAATAAATAAATAAATAAAGAGGGCTTGGGATGTGGCTCAGTGATTAAGCAGCTATGGGTTCAATCACTAGGAAACAAAGAAAGAAAGGAAGGAAGAGAGAGAGAGAGAAAGAGAAAGATTTCAAAAGATTTTATATCAATCCAATCAGAAGAAGGAGATAGAAAGGAAGGTAGAAGGAATGGGAAAAGGGGGGAGATACAAAGTGAGTTTAATAACATCATGGTATGTGTGCATAGAAATGTACCGCAGTGACTTCCACCTTTATGTATATGTAGGAAACACCAAAATAAATAAAATGAGCAAAGAAAGATTAGTAGAGTAGAGGATGGGGAAGGAGTGGGGGTCTGGGGACTAAAGTGGAATGAATCAAATTCCATGCACGAATGACTTTGTCCACATGAACCCACTATCTGTGTAACTGTAATGCTCCAATAAAAGATGATTCAAAAAATAACTGTGACTCTGTCACATTGTAAGGGAACATACAATAGAACAAGAGGTCAGTTCAAACAGTGGGAGGACCACTTGTGGAGAGGGTGGAAGTCTAGAGTACGAACAACCAAAGCTAAGTTGCCATCAGCTTCCAACAGTCTGTCACAATACAAGATGCTCCGCGTTAACCCCGGGGACCCACGGAGAACACTGCAGAAGGTACCGAGAGGAGAAAGAGGAGGAGATCAAAGCTGGTCACTTCAGAAAGCCACCAAACCACAACAGCGAACAAGGAAGATAGGAAGAAAGAAACAGAAATGAAGACACCCAGAAACAATTAATAAAATGGCAGGAACAGGTCCTTATCTGTCAAGAATCACCCTGAATATAAGTGCATGAATTTTACAGGTACAGAGCAGCTGAGGGATTTGTCTTTGGAGGCCCGATTACATGCTGTTTACAAGAGATTCTGCTGGCGAGAACACACACCGACGGAAGATGTTCCACAGTGTTCCATGTGAGGGGACACAGGAGGCGAGCCGGAGCAGCTACTCTGATGTCTGATAAAACCATTCTAAGTGAAAAACTGTGAAGGAAGACAGAGATTGTTCTAGAATGATAAAAGGATTGATTCAGCAAGAAGATAGAGATAACCATTATAGATGCATATTAATCCAGTACTAGAATCTAAAATCTAAAGCCAACATTATTAGATCTGAAAGGACAGTCATTACCACACTAATAACCCAGGACTTTGGCCCCTACTTTCAGCATTACACATCATACAGACAGAAAATCATCAAAGAAACAATAGATTGAAGCTGTCATCTAGGCCAGATGGAAGGCAGACAGTTACCGCTGAAATGAGCACATTCTCAGCTTCACAGGCAGCATCCCTGGGACAGATCACCTCCCAGGCCCCCGAATAAGTTTTAACAGATTTAAGGAGATTGTGATAGTGCCCAGTATCTTTTCAGACCACAATGGCATGAACTGAAAATCAACAGCAGGAGAATCTTGGAAACGTCAATATGCATGGAAATTTAAAAAACATACTCCTGAATAACTAATGGGTCAAGGAAGAAATCAAAAGGGAAATTAAAAAATTCTTGAGGCAAAAAAAAAAAAAGATGGAAACACATCAAAGCCAATCAGATACACAAAAAGTAGCTCTGAAAGGGAAATTTATATCAATTAAATGCTACATCAAAAAAGAAGAAAGATTTCCAATAAACAACTTACTCCTGCACCTCAAGGAACTAGAAAAACAAAACCAAACTAACCCAAAAACTACCAAAGGAAGCAAACAGTAAAGATCAGAGCAGAAATAAATGAAATGGGGGCTAGGAAAGCATCACAAATGACCAACAAAACCAAGAGTTTTTTGTTTTGCTTTTTGTGGTACTGGGGTGAACCAAGGGCCTCACACGTGCTAGGCAAGTGCTCTACCACTGAGCCACAACCCCAGCCCTTTTAATTTATTTTTTATTTTGAGACAGAGTTTCTCTAAGTTTCCCAGGCTGGCTTCAAACTTGAAATTCTCCTGCCTCAGTTTCCTGAATAACTGCAATCACAGATGTGCAGCCACTGTGCCTAGTTCAAGAGTCAGAATTTTTTTAAAACATAAACCAAATTGACAAATTTTTAAGCTAGACTCTAATAAATACAATCAGAAGTAAAAGAGGATACATTACAACTGATACCACAGAAAAACAAAGATCCTAAGAAACTACCATAAGCAGTTATGTAAATTGTGTATCAACAGTTGGATAACCTAGACTAAACTGATAAATTTTAGACACATCAAATGTACCAAGAATGAATCAAGCTGAGTGGGATAATCCCAGCAACTTGGGAGGATGAGGCACTTGGATCACAAGTTCAAAGCCAGCCTCAGCAAACTAGCAAGACACTATCTCAAAATAAAAAACGGTTGGGGATGTGCCTCAGTGGTTGAGTGTCCCTGGGTTCAATCCTCCATATCAAAGAGAAAGAGATGGTGGGGGTGGGGTGAGAGAGAGAGAGAGAGAGAAGGAAGGAAGGAAGGAAGGAAGGAAGGAAGGAAGGAAGGAAGGAAGGAAGGAAGGAAGGGAGGGAGGAAGGGAGAAAGAGAGAAAGAAAGAATTAAGAAGAAATAGAAAATCAAAATAGATCAATAACAAGTAAAGAAATAAAACTTTTAAAAAAAAAAGTCTCCCATCATAAAATAAAACAAACCAAAACCCAAGACGTGACGGTTTCACTGCTGAGTCCTACCAAATTTTATCAAACATTTAATGAAGTAGTAATACCATCTTCGGACTATTCCAGAAAATTGAAGAAAATACTTCCAAGCTCGTCCCATGAGGTCAGTATTATGCTTATAACAAAACCATTTAAAGAGGGAACAGAAAAGAAAAGAAAGAAAACTGCAAAACAATAGCTCTGATGATTAGTAGCACAAAAACTCTCAACAAAATATTAGCAAACCAAATTCAATAGCACATTAAAGATGTGCTATGACCAAAGGGGACTTATTACCATTCACAATGACCAGTGGGGTTTATTGCAAAGATGACTGAAATACGCAGGTCAGTGCATGTGATCACATCAACAGGAAGAAGGATGAAACCACAATAGCATCTCAACAGATGCAGAAAAAACATGCATTTGACAAAATTCAATGTCCCTTCATGATGAAAACCCTCAACATTTGAGGTATAGAGGATGCACACGGCCACACAGTAGGCACTCTATGTAACAGGCCAACTTGCATACTGAACATGGAAACATCTAAGATCTGGAGCAAAACAAGGACGTCCACTGTCAATACCTCTATTCAACACAGTCCTGAGGTCCGATCCAGAGCAATTAGGCAAGAGGAGAAGCAAGCATCCACCTGGATAGGAGGGTGTCGACATGTCCCTGTTTGAAGATGGCATGGTTGTTTATATAAAAAGCCCTAAAACTCCACTAAACAGTTATTGTGACTAATAAATTTAGTCAAGTTACAGAATACAAAATCAATATATAAAAATTAGTGGTACCTCCATAGGCTAATAGTAAAATATATGAAAACAAGTCAAGAAAATGCCATTACCATAGCCACCAAAAAAGGAATATGCCTAGGAATAAATTTAACCAAGGATGTGAAAGATCTGTACCCTGAAAGCCACAGAGCATTGAGGAAGAAATTGAATAAGATTAACAAATGGAAGACAGATTGCAAGAATTAATATGGTTAAGATGTCTGTACTACCCAAAGCAATCTATAGACTCAATGAGATTTCTATCAAAATACTATGACAGTGTTCAGAGAAATAGGAAAATCAAATGATACATTCTTATGGAATCACAAAGACCCCAAATAGCCAGAGGATTCTTAATTTATGCTTTTATTTGTTCTTTTAAAATATGTATGACAGCAGAGTGTATTTTGACATATTATACGTACATGGAATATAACTTCCCATTCTTGTGGTTGTCCATGGTGTGGAGTTTCACTGGTCCAGTATTCATATATGAGCATGGGAAAGTGATGTCTGACGCACTCTACTGTCGTTCCCATTCTCATCTCCCTCTCTCCTCCCCCCATCCAATCCAGCAGGTGAATCTCCACTCTTACCCCACCCTGCCACCCCATCCCCCACCTATTGTCAGTGTCCACATATCAGGGAGAACATTCAGCCTTCGGTTTATTTCATTTAGCATGATGGTATCCAGTTCCATACATTTACCAGCAAATGTCATGATTTCATTCTTTTTCATGGTTGAGTAATGTTCCACTGTGCATACATACCACAATTTCTTTATCCATTCATCTGTTGAAGGACACCTAGGTTGGTTCCATAGCTTGGCTATTGTGAATTGAGCTTGTATAAACATTAACTAGAGGAATCTTGAGCAAACAGCAAAACTGGCAGTGGCCCACTCCCTAGAAACACACTATGAAGCTATGGTAACCCAAACAGCACAATACTGGAATAAAAACAGACACATAATCTAGTGAAACAGAACAGAGACCCCAGAAACAAATACATCCATGTGCAACTGATTTTCAACAAAGATGCCATGAACATAGCTTGGAGGATGGACATTCTCTATAAATGATGTTGGAAAAACTGGATATCCACATGCAAAAAAATGAAATGTTCTCATCTTTACATCTTGTACAAAATAATCAACTGAAAATGAATCCAAGACATACATGTTTGACTCTCAAACCATGAAGGGATGAGAAGAAAATATAGAGGAACTGGGCATGGTGGCACACACCTGTAATCCCAGCAATTCAGGAGGCTGAGGCAGGAGGATCGCAAGTTCAAAGTCAGCCTCAGCAATTTAGTGAGGCCCTAAGCAACTTAGTGAGACTCTGTCTCAAAATATGAAAAAGCTGTGGATGTTATCTTGGTGGTTAAGTGCCTCTGGGTTCAATTCTTGGTACAAGAAAGAAAAGAAAGGAAGGAAGGAAGAATGGAAGGAAGGAAGGAAAGAAAACATAGAGGAAATTCCTCATGAAATTGGACTGCTAGAGGATATTTTGGATTAAAACCCTAAATCCCAGACAACAACAGGAAACTAAAAAGACTACATCAAATTAAAAAGCTTCTGTACAGCAAAGAGTGAGGAGATGACCTACAGAATGGAGACAAAATTTACAAACTATACATCTGACGAGGAATTAATTTCCAGATTATGGAAATAATTCAAATAACTCAACAGCAAATAGTAATAATAATCCAATAAAAAACAGGCAGAAGAACTTAATAGACATGCCTCCAAAGGCACACAAATATACACAGCCACCAAGTATATGGAGAAAGTGCCCAAGCCCACTGGTCACCCGGGAAATGCAAATCAAAACCATGGCGAGCTCTGACCTCACTCCAGCTGCAATGCCATGATCAGAAAGACAGCACACAGCGAGCACACTGAGGATGTGGAGGAAAGGGACACTTGTACATTGTGGGTGGCAATATAAGTCAAGGGAACTGTGAGGGAAACTTTAGGAAAAAATTTCCTAAATAGGAAAATTTAGTGTTTCATAGGAAACACTATGAAATTTTCTCAAAACATTCAACATGAATTACCACGTGATCCAGCCAGACAGCTGCCCTCCCAGGTTCCCTGCAACACCAAGTGCCCCTTAGTAGATGATAGAGTATGGAAAGCACAGTACCTCGACACAATGGAATAGTATTAAACCATGGAAGGGGGGAACCCTGTCACTTGTTACATGAATGGAACTAGAAGACATGATGTTAAGTGAAATAAGCCAGACATGAAAAGACAGAACCATGTGATCTTATTCATGTGTGGACACTAAAATCCTTTATCTCAAAGAAGCAGAGAGTAGAACAATGGCTATCAAAGTCTAGGGAGGGGGTGATGGGGACAGGTTGGTCCACAGGTCCCAAGTTACAATTAGGTGGGAAGAATAATTTCTGGAGCACAGTTGCACGGCTAGAGTTAACAATAAAGTACTGCACCTTTCAAAATAGCGGCAAGGGAGCATTGGGAATGTTCTGACCACACAGAAAGGATCGGTTTGAGGTAAAGGATCCGTGCTTGGCTTATCAGCCCACAGTGTGTACTTTAATGAAAATATCACATTGTACCTGGTAAACATATTCACTTATCATGTATCAGTCAAAAATGAACAATACCAGACTGGTGGTGTAGCTCAATGGTAGAACGCTGGCCTAGCTCGCCCAAGTCCTTGGGTTCAGGCCCCAGCACCGTAAGAACAAACACATTTTCACAGTGCTGCATGAAACTGTAACAGTGAATACCTACCGTGCGTTTGCACAAGACCACACCTGGCCCCACACAGAGGTGAGGCCTCATGTAAGCCATGGGTTCTGGGTGACAAATGTGTCCATGTAGGTTTACCAGTGAACCAAGTATACAGCCCTGGTGGGGATGTTGATAATGGGGAGGCTGTTGCTGGGGAGCAAGGGGGCAATGGGGCACAGAAATCTCCAAACCTTCCATTTGAAATGAATTTTTATTAAAAAATCTTTGATAAAACATAAGATTTATCAAGACACCCAGTCGTAGGATCATCCCACCTCTGACAGCATCCACTCTAGAAAGCACCCCACCCTTAGACCCTTCCCGACCCACTCAATGCCAAGTCCATTCACAGGTCTTGCTAACCCTCTGGCCACCTCACCCCTGGTTCCCCCTGGCTTGTATTCTCCTCTGCAAAGGATCATAAGCCAAATTTGCTCAACTATGGGTTCTGGTGGCCTTTGGTTGAAGGGCCTTGATGCCAGATGGGTGGCTCTGAGCACGTGGCTCCAGCACCCTGGGCTCATGTAGAAGTTGATGACATGGGTGGGAACGTTGAGGTGCGTCCTGTGCAAGGCTGATGCAGAGCCAGCTTCTCTGGTTCCCCAACACTGGGACACTCCCTGCTGTTGCAGGCTGTGCCCCCTAGGGGGAGCCAGGCAAGATGATATCCTAGTACTTGTCTGGGCTCTCAGCAAAAAACGAGGTGTGTCTAGCCTGGGCAGTGGGCACTGTCCACCAGGGGGCCACACGGGCTCCTGGCCCACTACTGCTGCAGAACCCAGGAGGTGGGCTTCTGTCCTCACCTTGCAGCCTGTGGAAGCTGAGTTTCAGGAGCATTTTCCCTGGGGACCTGCAGTTTGGAGATGGTTCTGGGCAGGAGAGGAGGGGTCTCCCAGATAGACTCAGGGCCTATGGCAAGCAGGTGGACTCCATGGCTCTTGGGGTCAAGCAGCCACCTCCGGCTGCTCCTGGTACTGCTAAGTCGCTGTCTCTGACCCACAGTCATTCCTCACTATCTTTCTTATTAGGTTATGGTTTCAGAAGCCCTGGACAAGGACTCTCAATCCCCCAGCCGTTCTTTCCAGGGCAGTTGGCCCAGGCTCACAGCTCACCATGCCCTGGGGCAGGATTCCTGGAGGCCAGGGGTCAGGCTTTAGAAGGTGGGGAGGGCTCCCTGCAGTGACATTAGGGAGTAACAGGAGAGAAGAAGAGGGGGCCCCCTTGGAGACCCTCACTGGGGCTGGAAAGGGGCTCTTGGGGGAGCACTTGACCCCTCATTGGCTTGACCATGTGTCTAGAACAGAGAGGTGTCTAGCTCCTGGAGCTGAGGCCCTTCTAGAGCACGGGCTCTATCAACGTTGGGGGCAACACCGTGGAATGGCTGTTTATACAAAGCACAGTTAGGAGGGAAGCTGTTTCCAGTTTCGACTTCACAATCTGGAAACTGGAGGTCCAGAGAGGTGGGGGGCTGCCTAGGGTCACCTAGCAACTTCCTGGAGGAGCCCGGCAGAGACCCAGGTCGTCGGCACTCCACCGCAGCCCCCTCACCCACACAAGGCCTGTAGCCTCCCCCGGGGACTGTCCGGTAGTTTTCCATCCTGTCCAAGAGGAGCAGTGGCGTCAGCCAGGGTTTTATCTTCACGGCTGAGCAGGGCTTCTGCCAGCCACTGTCTCTCCCCCAGCAGCCCCCCGCCCAAGACAGGGCCATTCGCCCCGTGCCGCCCCTTCCCCACCCAGGCTGGACACCTGCTCCCCCAACCCATGAGGTCATCTGCTTGCTGCCCACTCTCTGGAAGCCCTAATCGCAAGCCCTGGGCTCTGTCCCCAGCAGGTACCCCCCACGGGGCAGGCAGGGTCAAGATCTCGAGCCGCACACCCCGCCCCGCAGACCAATGTCCTGTCTGCTGTCCTCCCCGCGTCGCCCGCTTCCGGCCCCCGCCCTGCTGGCGCGGCCCACGCGCCTCCCGCCCGCCAGCTCGCGGTGCCCGGGGCGGCAGGTCCCGCTCTGCAGCCGCCGCCCCCGCAGCCTCGCCACCCGCCGGGAGACGGGAGGTGCGTCAGCGACTCGCAGCCCGCGCGCACTTCATTTATTCAATAGCTCCGGGCCTGAAAAACAGTGGCTAAATTGCATCCCATTTTCCCCAAGCCCATTAGCAACCGGCGGCCGCCCTCCCCGCAGTTCCGCAGAGCCACCCGGGGCTCCGGGGAGGGGGCTCGGCTCCGCCTCTGCGCCTCCGCCCGGAAGCGCTCCGACCCAACTTTGCCTGTTTTTGAAGCCCCCGGAAGACCGGCCTGTCCTGGTCTGGGCGACGTGCGACCCGCCCCGCCCCGAAGCCCCCAGAGACCCGAGCGCAAAGCCCACCCCGCCCTGGGACCCCTGGGGGATTGGGAGCAGACTCCTGCCCTGGGCGAGGCAGGGGCGCAGCTCGCCGCCGCTGGAGTTTACTCCTTTTTGCTTGAAGATGGAAAAGGGGATACTAAGCGGGCTGCAGGGCGGGGCGTTTGGAGAGAGAAGGGACCCAGGGTGGGAAGAGGACTTTGCGAGCAGGTCTTCCTGCTGGGGTCTGCGACCTGGCAGCAGACGCTCCACGCTATAGGACAGGAGGACACACTGGCTTTCCTCCCCACCCCTGAGGCTGGCCACCCAGATTTCACTGACCAAAATCTCCTGTGGGCTTGGGGCTTATTCTTTTGTCTCCTTGACCTGGTGTCCTCTAGGGTGTGGCTGGAGACCCCTCACCACCAGGTCTCAGTCTGGGCTGTGACCCTTAGAGAGGTCATTGCCCCCTTACAGGTACAAAGCGCAAGTGAGCCAGGAATTGTTGATCTGCCACCTGAGAGGGTTTGATGCGTCACAAGCTCCCCCCCCCAGAACCTGGAGAAGGGGGAGATGGGATAATGGCCTGCCTTTGAGGCTGGGGGCACAACTGGGGGTAGCTCTGTGCTGTGCATGGGCTGGGCGTTTGAAAAGGATGGAGCGAGCCTCGTGAGGGCTTGTCTGCACCATATCTACCATGAGGAAAAGGGCCTCTCCTCAGGGGCTGGCCCCTCAGCAGATCTGTCTGGGGTCTGTGTAGGAAGGCACACGGGAGAGAATGGTGGGCTCCCAGGAAGAGCCAAGAGCACAAGGCCCTTAGAAGACCCAGCTGCATGTTTGGGGACCCTCAGCCCCCTCTGTGACCCACTGAAGAGCTTTCCCTGGAACCCAGATGCTACTGCTCTGGGGCTCAGCTTGGGTCAGCCAGCAAGTACTGGGACATGTCCGGAGAGACAGCAGTGAGGGGTGGACCCCCGGCCAGGGTATGCTGTGGCTTGAGGATCTGTGGGGATCCTTGCAGCCACTGATCTTCCAGAGGGAGCCCCCACTTCAATAAGAACCTAACATGTCAGGCAGTTCACCCTCATCTTGCTGAGGAGGAGGAGGAGGGTGAGAGGATGCCCATTTTGCAGATAGGAATGCTAAGGCTCAGAGATGAGCCACAGTGTCGGGAAGTGGGAAGGGACAGACTGAATCCGAGTTCTCAGACTCTGTACCCAGGTCCCTGGACTAGATCTGCACTCTCCCCAGTGTCCCCACCCAACCTGGACACCCCAGTTGGGTTGGAAAGACCCCTTTACTATGCCTCTTTCCCAATCAAAGTCACTTTTGAGAGTAGAAGGATTTTTCAAAAGATGGAGTATGTCCCCCACAGAGGGACTCTGGAAAAGGGCTGGAGGCCAGCTCAGCGGGGGCCACTGGAGGATTGGGGGGGTCTCTGGTAGCTGGGCTCACCCAAGGCTCTCCCTGCTGGTGACCAGCACAGGCCAAAGCTACCCTCTTGCCATGGGATATACTGGGCCAGAAAAGAGGCCTCTTTGGGCCTCAGTTTCCTCCTCTGTCACAGGAAGTCATCCATCTAAGGTACCACTGGGGGGCTGCAGAGGGAGGCTGGAAGGGAAGGTCCCGCCACCCAAGGTCCTCTGCAAGAAAGGGGCTTCAGAGTGGGGCTGGAGTGGAGGGTCCCCCCACCCAAGGTCCTCTGCAAGAAAGGGGCTTCAGGGGGAGGCTGGAGGGGAGGGTCCCCCCACCCAAGGTCTTCTGCAAGAAAGGGGCTGCAGAGGGAGGATGGAGGGGAGGGTCCCCCCACCCAAGGTCCTCTGCCTGCCTTTGTGTTTGCAGCAGTGGGGGGTGGCTGTGAAGACCCCAGCTGCCCCCTCTCCCCCCGCCAGCCCAGACTGAGGTTGCTGAGCGCGGGCGGACAGCGGCTCTGGGGAAAACAGTGAGTCACTGGCGGCCAGAGCGTGCGCTTCCCGGCGGCTGGAGAGCTGCGGCGGCAGGTTTCATAGGTAATTATGTAATTTATGAGGCTCCCGCTCGGGGCTGTGTGTGAGTCAGCCCGGCTGTGTCGTGACCAAGCGGAGGCTGGCAGCGCGGAGGCGTGGGCACAGCTGTGCCCTGGGCCCCGGCCTCTGTCCTCTCGGGCCGGCAACCAGCCCCAGGCCCAGCACGCAGACAGTGGGGCGGGGGAGGGACTGTTGACCTCAGACTGGTGGAAAAGTTTAAGGCCAGGGGGCCTGCACACGGGGGGTGGGGAGTGAGCCCCCCAGATTCCCAAGGCTGGTAGGGCAGGGGACAGTGACAGTAGATGCCCTCCTGAAGGTAGATGGACCCTTGTCACACCTTGCCCTTAACAAGCATCATCTCTGAACAGACAGACACACAAGCATATGTACATCTTGAAATGTGTATTTATTATTCCAATGGCTTGACAACAGGGTTTGAAAGCCAGGGCAGGAATCCCATCTCTCCTAGGCTCAGGTCTGCTGGGAGGGTCCCGTGTCAGCTGCTCTTTCCCTATGGTCTACTCCACTGGGGGACTATCTCCCACCTCCTCAGCTGCCCTAGGGTCCCCAGCCAGGGCTCTCGGGTCCTGCGGAGGGATTTGTCCCAGGGTCCTCAGTAAAGGTCTTTAAAATGGGGGGAGGGGATATCAGCGTCCAAGCTATTCTTCCTCCTCAGGGTGCAGGGAGAAGCAGGGACCTGCCAGGGTCACAGGTGGACTCCGCCTTCTGAAAACAGGGAACATCTTGGAGTCTTTGAAGTAGCAGGAATCCAGGGAGAAAAAGGGGACGGAGACTCCTGAGATGGGCCCAGCCAGCAGAGCAGCCCCTGCAGAGTCCAGAACAAAGAGAGTCAGGAGAAGCCCCCAAGTTGTCCTGGGAAATCTCCCAGCAAGCACCGCAAGTCTTGTGAGTCACTTGAACAGCTGTGTCCCACCCTCACTGAACAGCAGGGTGGACCCTCAGTTGCCCTCTGCCTTAGGGTCCCATATGCAGGGCATTCACCTCCCTCACCTCCCTGAGGGGTGTCAGGGTGTCAAGTCAGCCTCCTCCCGTCCCTTCTTCCAGTGTTTTCTCTCCCAAATAATTCCCTCCCCACCTGGGCCCCCCCTTCTATTTTTCCTGGCTAAACCCCACCACAGATACCACCACACCCGGAAAGAGATAAATAAATAAAAGAAAAACAAGCTCAACTGTGGAAAGCAGTCCAAATCTGAATTTTTTTTCCGGCCTGAGTTAATTACACTTTAAATTGGCATGTTTACTGATGGGGGATTTCAAGTTAACAGAGGCTGCCCCCTCCCTCTGCAACTGTTTGTACAGTAAAACTCAGCAGGCTGGCGGGCTCCCCCAGGCCTTGGCAGGCCCCACCGCTCCCCTGCCAACAAGAGAACAGAGCAGAAACATCTATTTTTGAGTGTTAGAGAAAACTAGGCTGTCACAGATGGTGGGAAGTGGTGCCCCCCAGGCTCTAGAAACCTGCTCCACATCCACTCGCTCCAGGAAAGACCAGGGGCCCAGAGACAGGGTCCCATTCCCAGGCGTCAAGGGCCTAGCCTGGTCAAGACTCCCCATGTAGCAGCACTGCCGAGGTTGGCCCTTCTCCCTGGAGCAAGGCCACGGGGAAAGCGGAGGGAGCTCTAGGCAGGACCCTGGAGGCCCCGTTTCACTCGCTACCCCAACATGCACTGGCCAGCTCCCTGGCCAGGTGGCATGATCTTTGCCTTCCTCCACTAACCCTAATAACAGCCGTGGGCCTGCCCAGACCCCATGTGCCCTGGGAAAATCCCATCCTTGCTCAGAGCCCAGAAGGTCCTTTGGCAGACACTTACCAAACCCAGGGAACACTTTGGGGTCAGGTGTCCCCAGCTCATAGCCACCACTCTTCAGTGGAAGTAGCCTGGTCCCCCTCTGTCCCAGCCCCTGGCTCATGTTGGGATCACTGCAGGGTCTGTTTCTGGAATGTCCAATACTGAAGACCTTCCGAGTGTAGGTCCAGCTGCCTGCAAAAGAAAGACAAGGCCAACAAGCCTCCAGTGGCTTCTCTGCTGTGTACCCCACACTGGGGACAGGACACCATGGCAGGAAAGTCAAACTCAGACTCTGCCCCAGCAGAGCCGACGGAAGAGTCCAGGTGATCAACGTCTACCTGAACATTGGCACTGTGTATTGGATCAGGGGAAGCTTCCTGGAGGAGGCAGACCCTGGAGCTGCTCATCAAGCACAGTCTACCCTTCCTCAGGGTCCCTGCTACTCTCACCCCTGCCACGCTCACTGGGCCCAGGGCCTGGCACCTCCAGGCAGATGTGGCCTTGCACACAGGTAATACGCCAGCTCCTCTCCACATTGCTGGGATAATGGGAAAATGACGAATGAGGCTCCATCAAGCCCTGCGTCCTAGCCCTCAAGCCTGTCCTCGTCCATGACAAATGGCCCTTCCACCTCCGCAGGGTCTTTTCAGAGGCCCCGGCTGCACAGCCTTGGCAGTGTTGGTGGAGATTTATGTCTGTCTGCCCCGATTCTTCTTCATTTCTCTACTTCTTTATTACCTCAAAGAGCACGTTTTTAGTTAGTCATTCCACAAACGTTCTCTGAGTGCTTCCTGTGTGCTTCCTCCAGGCAATAAAGACATCTGACTCATTATACCTTCGTGCCTGGAACATTTACTCTGCACTGGCATCTGGGGCTGGATTTGATCCAAGGAGACGGTATTATCTGAGCACCTACTAGGACCCCACACTGCAGCAGTTAGGGCCCTGGCTTCCAGAAGCAGAGCTGCAGGGCAGCGGCCCCCTCCCCTTGGTGTGGAGGTCTCAGTGTGGTTTCTGCAGCCCTCGCAAGGTTCACAAACAAGGCAACTGCTCATCCCCAGAAGTGGGCCTTTCCCGAGTCTCAGTGCAGGAGAAAACCACAGCCCAGCATCCTGCCCCCAGAAGATCCTGGTTTCCTTACCTGTCCAAAGGTATGAACAGAAGCACCAGCCAAGAGGGGAACGGAGTCAGGAGTCCCACTCAGCCCCGACACACGTGGGTTCTCTGAATCCTTGAGGAGCCCAAGGGTAGCTTTGTGGGTACCCAAGCACTGCACCAGCCACTAAGTGGGCCCCCGAGTACAGGCCAGGGTGGGAGCCTGGGGGAGGTCCTGGCTCCACTGAGCACACACAGGTCTTGTTCCCCACTAACAATGGAGGCAGCAGATGCCCTCCAAATGCCCTCAAGTGGGACCCAAGATGCAGGTCATTGTGGGTCTTGGGTTTTATAGATGCCCACCAGGACATGGGTCTTCTGACAGCAAGCAGCCCTCTTCCCAGGTCAAACACAAACCAGCACCCATGGGTGCTGGCACCAACTTGGAGAGACACCAGGTGGATACAGAGGAAGAAAAAAGATGAAATACACAAAAATTCTGGCAAACCAAGTCTTGAGAGCCTGCCACGTCATGCAAGAAGAATCCAAGGCCAATCCAATGAGACCGCTTTCTACTAGGGCACAAGGGGCCAGTCTTAGAGCCATGGGCTCCCGGCAAGCAGGGTGATTAAGAACGCTCTGGAGCCAGATGTGCCCTGCTCCACGTCTAGCTGGGTGATCTGGACTCAGTCACTGGACCTCTCTGTGCTCCAGGTTCTTATCTGTAAAACAGAACCTGCCCCCGTGGCTGACAGGGCCGGGGCCAAGGCAAACCCAGCTTCAGGACAGCTCTGACTTCTTTCCTTATCACTCTTAAAAACAGTGACAAAGAGGGACACAGGCCCAGAGCCTGTTACCTTTCCAATCATGTCAGAGGATAGCAAACAGGGCCCTTGCACACCAGAAAACCTATGGGCCCTGTGCACCTACACTGCTGGCTGGATTTGCATACTGCTTGGGACCAGGCTGAGTCACTGACCCTCAGGCTGAAGGGTCCACAGCCTCTCATTGTGGCCACTTGGGGGACATTTTCATTTGGCTTGTTGGATGAGAAAGGCCCTTTGTTTATTTTCCCTTCTCCTCAAACAATAGATAAATCAGTAATTTTGCCTCTAATGAAATTCTGCACCGAATGGCAGAGGGTCGCCGTCTTTGGGTCTGAAGTGAGCCGGGTGCATGCATGCTGCTGATTGCCTGGTACCCTGGGCTGACATTCTGTCTCATGCATAATCCTCGAGTGGTAGATGAGGTACCCAGCACTCTCCCCCATCCGCCGCCTGAGAGGCTGGGGCGGCCATGCTTGCCAACGCTGCTGTGTGGTTACATTGGAGCAATTAACTAAGGCTAATGCCCATCTCTCCACCCCCCACCACACACACACTTTAATATATTCCAAAGATGTGTCAATGCATTAACAGCAATTTTCATCTCCAAATGTTCCCATTTAGTCAGTTCCATGCATAAAATATTAGCCCTGACACCAGGCTCTGGCCGGTTGCCGACCACGGAGTTCCCCAGAGCATCTGGCTGGCGGGCCGGGTGGGAACACACTCAACCGCATCTGCAGCCTAGCATGGGGGCCTCGGTTTGAAAAGTGAAGAAAAGAACTCAGACCTAGCTGACCTGCCCTGCCACAGCCAACCCCAGACTCTGAAGTGACATTCTGGAAGGGGTAGAAAAAGCTAGAACACTAAATAGCTTTTAACAAATGTGACGCATTTCTAAACAGTGATTAGCATATTCATGAACCCAGTCACCACATCTTATGGAGTGCCTGGTTTGTGCTCAGCACTTTCCTGGGGATAAACCTAATATGGTCTCTGCCCTTGGGGACTCTACCAGTCAATCAGCACATACTCACTGCTCTGCTACTATGGGCTGGGCCTGGGTCCCAAGGCTGGGGACAAAGCAGAGGGGAAGACAGAAAAACTCCTGCCCTGAGAAATGTGGTGTCATTGGGGAGGGGGTGGGGGTACAAGTGGATGTGGTCACGAGGTCACCTTGGACGGCTGTAAGCTAGGGAAAAAGACAAGGGTGCCACTGACAGTTTGTGCTAGAAGAGGTGGGCTGGGCTGCTTTTGTCGGGGTTCCCAGGGGTAGCCTTGCTCAGTAAGGGACCTTTGGGGATAGTGCTAGGAGCCTCACCATGGGCCTAGTCTCTGGGCAGCCCCTGGGGAAAGGCAGTGGCTGTAGCCCTGTAGGGAGGGCGTAGCCGTCAGAAAGAACTTCCCACAGCTCAGGCAAGAGCAGCCCTCGAGGCACTCTAGGGAGACACCTGGAACATGCCCTGGACCCTTTCCTGCCCTCAGGCATGGGCAGCCACTTTGAGTTACTGGGTCTCCAGATCAGGCCACTATGATCACTTTGACAAGGTATGGGCCAGGCTTGCTTGCAAATGTGAAGAGCTCGGGTAGGTCCAGAGGGAGCCCAGCCTGGGGTCACGGCCTGCTGGAAACAGGGTCATGGCAGGTGATTAGGGGCACCCTGCGACACTTTCAAAAGCCTTTCAGAACAGCCTGGAACTGGAAAACTGAAAGACCAGGTGACAGGTCCCACAGGAAGTCCACAGGGACAACCAACACAGAGGCTGCTGCCACTTGGCATGGGCATCCACAGTGAAGTCTTCAGAGGTGGGATTCGATGCCGGAAAGAGGTTGACTGTATAATATTCATCGTATAGAAAGTGAACACCTCACAGGCAACCTATTTCAGGTACCACCGAGCAGCTCGGACTCCAGAGAGGAGGCTTCTTCCTCCAAGGCGGCCTCCCGACCTCCCCACCGCCCCCCTCCACGGCGGATGAGATGCCCAGGGCTGCAGATGTGGGTCAAGGGCATGCTCAGCCGGCCTCAGCCATGCACCCGAGGGCCCAGCAGGCTGGTGAGCCACAACCCTCCCGACGCTGGCAGGCGAGCAGGCAGCATGCAAGGCGGGATCTGGCACTGAAGAGAGGCCGACCGTGTATTGTGCGTCATGATGAATGCGAACGCGCCACGGGCAACCTCCCCTCACGCACCACGCGGAGCAGCATGCGCAGCACGCAGGCAGAGGCTCCTCCCAAGGGCGTCGTGGTCCTGCGGAGGGGTCCACAGCAGGATGGAAGGGACGCAGCCATTGTTGGATAGCATGCGGGCAGGACTCCCTGGAGAGGGGCAAGGGCCCCTCCACCTGGAACTGGCTCCTCCGCCTCAAAGGCATCAAGTACAAAGATGGACTGGGCCCGGGTCATCCATCACACGCCAAGCAGGCACTTCACGGCCGCCCCCCCAGTGCCAGAGCCAGGCCTCTTCCCCGAGGCTGGCATAACCCCCAGGAAGCTCTCCAGAGTAGAGCTGAAGCTGAGGCTCAGCCAAGAGGGTGACAGCGTCACACGTGGAGTCCATGCATTCACGTACCCTGCACTGGCCGCCCGGGGCACACTGAGCGTGGTAGGTGGTACTGAAAACAGGCCATCTGTGTTATATTCGTCATTAATAAAGCGAACTCTTCACAGACAACCTCTCCTCAGGTACCCACAGTTGTGCTCACACAAGGACCTCCACCGTAGCCTCCGTCGCCCTGGTGCTGTCCTCCGCCGCCCTGCGGATGGAGTGGACAGAAACGGTGAGAAGAACCAGGGTGGGCCGCACACGTCCATCCCACCCAGCCCAGCTGCTCAGGTCCCCCGACCCCAACCCCATCCCCATCCCATCCCCACTCCCAAGAGGGCTGCATCGCCAAGAGATCTTCCAAGGTGAGATTTGATACTGAGAAAAGATCAACCATGTATTATTCGAAGTCAATAAAGCGAATATAACACGGTCGATCTCCCTTCAAGTACCAGCAGAGGCGCTGAGCTGAGGACCAAGTGGTTTCCCGGGGCGGCCGCAGGCTGCAGTGGGCACAGACGGCTAGTGGACCAGGTGAAGTACATTAGAAGCAATTACTTTCCAACTGGTCGACCACCCGTCCCGTGCCCCAGAGCGGTGCTGACGCTGGTGTTCTTCCCTGAGGTGCCCGGCCTCTGAGGCGGCCTCCCTGGTGGAATTTGATACCGAAAAGGGGTTCACCGAGCAACATTCGTCGTCCAGATGCAAAGTTGCTCGGGTAACCTCTCCCCAAGTACCAGACTAAGGCAGATGCTTCAAGGTGGCCGTGCTTCCCGAAGACCCTCCCCAAGGGCAGCACAAATGCTGGACATTTGGGGACCAGTTTCACACTCTGCAAGAACCCTCCCTCACCCCACCCATCCATCACCTCTGTGAGTGAATCTACCATCTATCGCCTCCCTGGAACAAATGCTGGGACCCTTCCCCAAAGCTGAGCTTGAGACCCAGGCAGGATCTGATTCAGCAGTGGTGCTAGAGCTTAGGCATGCAGTTGAGGACGAGGATAAAATCCCGCTCACACCCAAGTGTCTTCCTTCCCAGCCCCAGAGAGGGCGATTCCAGGGACACCCCTGGGCACAGGGTCTTCCCTTCAGAAGAAGCTGGCCGGGCAAGGACACTAATGCCCAGCTGTCACACTCCTTGGACTTGGCCCATGCTGCCTCTGGTCCACAAGGCATCCCCACCCCAGTATCCTTCAGTCATTTAACACGTTAAAAACACAGCCTACCCACTCGATTAGCCCCATAAACAAAAGAAACTTCAAAACTAAAGAGGGTGGGGGGAGAAGAGAGGGAATAAAAATCAAATGAATGGCGAACGACCTCTCTTCACAAAATGACAGAGCAGCCCAATGCCAGAACCCCCACTATTCCCAGAATCGCGTCCCGTCCAGAGCATGTCTCCTACAATCAGCAGGCTAGCCAGTGAGGGCAGGGGCCAGACGATATATGCCACAAGCAGAGTGTGGATTCTGTGCCCACCACCCATTTTGTGAACTTTGGAGTGGGACCGACAACAGAATCCTTTCCCTGACGTTGGCATGAGTTCAGAAAGCCCTCGAAGTCTTGCTGCTATTGGAGCAAAAGGCCAGCCACGAAGTTCTGTCATAAAGAGAGAGAACACGTCACAGGTGGTTTCCCTGTAGGAGCTGTGGACACTGACCTACCGCTCAGAGACTCTTCCCACAGCTGCCATCCAGAAGTGCTCGTGAGAACGGCCCAGGCAGCGACATTGAGTGGACGAGATGACATGCATCATCGCGACACTCAGGCACGTCCAGGGCTGCACCCAGCACCTGCCCTGGAGAGGGCTTCCGGTGCTGGCCATTGCCCAGTGAGGCATGGTTTCCGCGTGTCCTCCACGGTGAGGCTGATCTGGAAAGAAACCCAGCATGCAGTGCTGGTCACCAAATAAAGTGCATGCTAGCAAATGGCAACCTCTGTTCACCTTGACCCCGAGACATCAGCTCCAGGATGGCTTCCCAAACAGGGCTGAGCCTCCATGACCAAGTGATGTTCACCACCGATGAAGGGCACATCATTGAGTGCCCCATGGAGAGGGATCGACACCAGAGCCCAAGAAGAATTAAACCTGGACTACTCCACGTTTCCTGTGTCCAGCAGCAGCACTGTGGGCAGGGTTGTGAATTAACTGACCCCACAGACCAAGGAGCTGCAGCCTCACTCCAGAGTCAACGCCTCACCTAGAACCCCCATACAGATGGATGGGGGAGCAGGTAGCACCAAGTCAGGTGACGCATGCCACTCACGTGGCTCAAGCTTGTACGACATTCTGTACTCACACCCAGAGGACACCTTACCAGAGTGGCATCCCTGAAGTCAGCACACCTGTCCAGGAAGCTCTCTGGGACAGTTTGGGACAGAAGAGGTTAGCTGCACAACAGGCAGTGTGTTTTGACCCTGGATTTCCACTGACCCCAAAGACTCCCTCCAAACACGCGGGAGCTTCACTGTTGGTACGAGAACTGTACCCGCATTGATTTTCATAAAAACATGTTTTTTGGAGTGAATTGCATTAAACTAATCCAATTCCCTGGTTATCTTCGTTCACGGCAATGTTGAGCTGTTTTCATTTCTTTTATTTCCCTTGTTATTTCCTGAAAATCATTTTCATTAGGATCAATTCTTTTCCATTTAAAAATTTGAATGAAGATTTGATTCCTCAATGTGCTTTTGTCTACCTCAAATATTCCTGTTTACAGCAGCCATCACTGGGAGCTTCCTCTGTGGCCACATGTCTACAACATCCCATTTCCCCAGGTCAAAAGTCGCAGCTGAAATGTTGTCAAGAAAATTGGATTCTTCTGCCAATTTGTAGTCAATTGAACACGTTTTCCTCTGAGCCATTTCAGTGGTTTTTAGTGTTATTTTGTGTTCATTATTTTTATCACTATTATTGAATATAAACAAGGAGAGATACTGATTGCCTCTATGATGTCTACAACCCACTAGAAACCTGGAAACACTGTTTGGTGGAGGGAAGAGACAGGAACCGAGATAAGGAGAGGCACAGGGAAACCAGAGGGAGAGCAGCGCTCCGAGAAGTGACCGTGGCAGAGACTGAGGGCACTGTTTGCCAGCACTCTTGAATGTGAGCTCTTTGTTCATCCACAAGGTCCAAGTCTCTTCTGTGGCCAAAACGTCTTTGGGGTCAGTGGCCAAAATGGTGATGTCAAGACAGAGGTCCAAGGTCAGAACTGAGGCCCACTCAGCATTGGTGCCACCCCCCACAGGCCCCCCACCTGTTAGGAATCGAGCCCGGGTTGCCATCTGCTCTTGTCCACCGGGGACGGTGGCCACCATGTCCACACTACCCATCCTCATTCATGGGCCACTGGGTCCCGGCAGCCTTCCCAAGCAGGATTTGACACTCAAACAAAAGTTGCCTTTGTGTGATTCAACGTAAATAAAGCGAATTCACCAAGGGCAACCTCTGCTCCAGAGTCAAACGTCAGCACGGGCAAGAACACCAACAGGATGCCTCTTCGCCCGGGCAGCACTGCCCCCAGGGGCTACTGTGGCATGGGCTGCTGGTTCGCTCACTCTCTGGGTGGCTGGCACTACCTTCCAGGAGCCCTCAGTGTGGTCAGAACATGGTGTGCCGCAGACCAGCTTGCGGTCCGCCAGAAGTGGCCCCTGAACTGGCTTTAGGTGCAGGGAGGTGTGGGCACACGCAGCACAGACCGGGCCATGCTCAGGTTGGCATCTGTCCCATACCCAGAGGGACATGAACACTGAAGTCCTGTTCCTAAAGCTGGCATCTCCTCTGGCTAGTCCCCGAGGGGAGCTTACCACAGAAAAGGGAGCTGTGGTTTTCCTGTGTGACCATTGTAGGGTCTGTCCAGCCTATGAGGAGTCTTGTGTGCTGACATGGAGGCTGGCAATTCCTCTGCAAGAACAGCATCCTAGAGGTGGGCAGGACTGTGGGGATCAGCAGACAGTGTCATGGGGAAAGAGGGGCACTGGGACCATCCTCAGCCACTCCTCCCAGGAGGCTGCAAACCCTCCAAGAGGGTTCAAAAAAGAACGTGTCAGATGACAGCCCACCCTTTCCCTGCATCTCAGCATCCCTTCTCCCTTGTGTGCCCAGGGCCACGGGGCAAAGGACAAGGGCTCTTCCTTCAGGAAGCTTGCATCCTAATGGGTGGGAAGTCAGAGAAGTTAAACCAAGGTCAACAGACGCTATAACAGCAGCCAGGCCATTGTGACCATTAGACAGTGGTCATCCCGCCTTCCTGCGTTGCGTGTCCAACACCATCTACACTGAGCACATCCCAAGTCTCTATACCTACCTTTTGGGCAGGTACCAATCCCCATTCTTCAGATGAAGACACCGAGGTGTGGAGAGGTGACAAGTTAATTAACTCATTCAAGATCATACCAGTACAAACACCAGGTAGGAATAAATGCTATTGGTGACTCTGCTCTTACTCCAGGGCCAGTCAAGTCACCATGAATACCAGCCTTCAAACACTGTCAGTTCTCACTGTGAGGAAAATTCCTCCACCCCTTAACTGATTCTGCTTCTAAAAGGCCACTCTGAGGAGTAGGATTCGGAGGGAGCAGTAACCATTATGTGAATAAAGCGTTTGCCTTGAATTCAACCAGTTCCTTCAAGCATGCCTCTATCCAAGAACACAGCTTGGTGTTGCAAAGGCTCACCTAGTAAGCTTTCTTTGCTCAAGAGTCTTTAAGGAGACGAGGGTAACATGACTGAGAAAACCACAGTCTCATCTACAAAGTCAGCATCATCTCTGGGAAATCCTGCCATGATAGAGGAACCATGTCAGGTGTGAAGCACTTGCCATGCGGAAGTGACCCATCTCCTTACCCTGCACAGGCACTGGCTGGAGCTTCCCCTTGTGAAGTTTTCCCAAGAAGAATTTAGTACCGAAAGGAGATTGGCCATGTAATACTCATCATAAATATAATGAACACACCATGGACAACCTCCATTCGAGCACCTGACTCGGCTGCTGGCTGCAATGCGTCCCAGATGGCAGGCCTAAGGACAGATGGGATGCAGAGGGTCAGAAAGCCACCACGCACACCATCCACAGGACCCACACTCTGTGGTCTGGGCCACCTCCCATCCCTTACTCCCCGGAAGCCTCTCAAGGAGGACGTGTCACAGAGCCCATCTGTAAGATGTCACAGAGAGCACCGGAAGAACTCTTATCCAACAGCTGAGCTCTTCAGGGGAACCACGTCACGAGCCAATGGCAAGCCAGGAGACAGAGGACTGCCAAGGTGTGCACAGGTGTGCACGCCTGGGAAGTGGGGGTACTCAGTGGCCATCCCTCCCCTGTGGGCGTCACTCCTGCTTCTGAACTTGGCACTGTTTAGGGAGCTTTATGGGAACATGTGATACTTAAGAAAAAATCAACTGTGGATGATTCGTCAAACTAACGCAGCATGGGAGGCCCTCAAGTACCCCGAGAAGCTCTGGTAGGAAGAGCTCCCCTTCTTCCCCAAGGAGGTGGGTGCCACCTCCAGGAGTCCTCCCAGGATGGGCCAACACAGGGCGAGGCCCAGGGCATAGGTCAGGAGGGCAGTGCTCTCCTGGGTCAGCTGTGGTCAGCAATCCCTCCACTACCCTGGAGAGGGGCTGACACCAAGGTACCACCCTGAAATGAGACTCTGCTCCAGGAAGTCCTCCAAGGCGGGATTTGGTACTAAAAAATAGGTCAACCGTGTATGATTCGTCACAAATAAAGCGAAGGCAACACGGATAACCTACCTTCAAGTACCCGCAAGGGCGCCGGCCAGGCTCGGGACAGAGTGAATGATGTGGGCGAGCCCACTGCAGAGAGCCGAGAGCTCGGGGCATGCAGCGCCCAACTTTCCCTCTTGTACCCTGCAGCTGCCCAGGCCTCAGCACCTTTGCTGAGGCAGGCCACACAGCTAGGAGCACCTCCAGAGACACATTGTTTTGATCACGGCAGGGACAGTCCCCACTCACATTCACTTAGAGGCTAGCAGCAATGATGATGACTTTAGCATCAGAAATGACACTTCTCACAAGTGTTGTGTCCAGGAAGCCCTTCAAAGACCTTGACTGCAGTGCCCATCACACGGAGAGGGCAGCACTGAACGCAAACCACATTCTACTGTGGCCTGGCACCGACCTCGGAATCGTGGCCTCATCCCCCAAGGTAGAAGGAACTCTCAGGACGTCTTCCTAAAGAGAGATGGTATACTTAGGGTTCGTGGTCTGGCAGACACGTGTGCCAAGCGTAATTAAAGCTTCCACTGCTGACAGCGAATCCACATACCTGTCGAGCGGTGCAGGTCCCAGGTCCGTCCCAGAAGCTGGCACAGTAGTAAGGCATCCTGCCAAGGTGGAGGCAGCGCTGAGAAGGGGCACCTGGGCACCACCATTTTAAACAGATAAATGCACAAACCGGAAAATGAGAGAGAGACATGCAGATAAAGATGGCAGCATGGACCACAAAACTCAGGGGTTTACTCCTCCAGTGTGTAGCAGAATGAGCGAAACAGCTCAGTTAACTCAAGAAAAGACCAAGACACAGAAATAAAAAGTATGCACAGAAAGAGAAAAAAATCTTTGAAATGGAGGAAATTACCAAATCTAATAAGGAAGAAATAATAGGACTCAGGAAATGTGGAAGGGAAAAATAGTGACTGAGTCACATCCTGGCAAAGTCACCAATATTCAAGACAAAAGAAAGAACCAATATTTAAGCAGGAAAAATAAAATCCTCCAGATATCCCAGAGGGCAGCAGGCTGTCCTCAGGCTTGTCTACAGCAATGCTTCAATATCAGAAAACAATGGAGCAGTCTAGAAAGTTCTGAGGGAAGGAGACTAGGACTCAAGAAGGTCACCCCGGGTTAGCCCATTATTCAGCTCAAAGGTTCAAGCCCAACAAGACCTGACAGGGAAACTCTTCTGTACAAATCAACCGCAGCCACAAGCACTTTGGATAAACACAGACGAAGGAATAAAAAGAGATTATGGCACAGTGGTAGCGTGCTCGCCTAGCATGCGGGAGGCACTGGGTTCGATCCTCAGCACCACATAAAAATAAAATAAAGCTATTGTGTCCACCTACAACTAAAAAATAAATATTTAAAAAAAAGAGAAAGAGATAAACCCTCAGGCAGGAAGAGAACTGAATTCAGAGCAAACACCTGCAACCTGCCCAAAAGGAACCAGGGGGGCCCAAACCAACTGAAGGCTCCCAGAGTCTGCCGTTATGAAATCCAAGTACAAGCAAGCACAGGAGATGTGACCTTGGCCCCAAGGGAGGTGGGCCTGGGGCAGAGAGGCAACCCAGGAAAGACCAAGCCCAGGGAAATGACAAAAGAGGGTCCTTTCCGCCTAAGCAGTGGGTCTCCCAAGACACATCAAACTCCAGGACAAAGACGTGGTGAGGGTGCCTGAATTTCATTCTATCCGGCAAAAGGCCTGAGGTCCTTGAGCCAAGAAATTGGTAGAAAATCTGATCCCAACTGGGGAACTTCTTGGGGTGCCAAACAGACAAAAGCAGCCCATCACATTACAGCTCTCATGCCTAGGGAAAGAACACCTCCATCCTCAACGAGCCATCCTGCACAATGGACAGTTAAAGCCCACTGGACAGTCTGTCATGAGAGCATCAAGGGATCCACGAAGAGACTGCACCCCTAAGAGCTATAAAAGAAGCCCCTTTAATGTGACCTAAGAGGTTAAGAACCTGAGATCACGAAGACTGCACAGTACAGTGTAGAAAAAAATAACAGGCAGATGAGACAAGCTACAAAAGAAAAATAGACATGTTTTAGAACTGAAAGACCTCTCAGAGTATAGCAACGCAAAGTCTCTCCAATGACCTATACAGAGTCCCCCTAGGTAGCACTGGGTGTGGCTCAGTGGGAGAGCACTTGCCTAGCATGCACGAGGCCCAGGTGGCACCCACACTAGCTAATACAGTTCAGGTAAGCAGGCGCTGCAGGGAGAAGCCACACCCAAACAGCTAGTGAATGCTCAATGCAGAAGGTGCTGCAGAAGCATCTACCAATTTCTCAGAAAAAAAAAATTAACAGGAGGCAGAGAAACATGTGCCTCGCTGAGCTGTCCCCTCTGCATAAAAGCAAGAGATACGTATTTTCAAATGTCCAAGAACCCAAGGGTATGGTCTTTGAGCCATTCTTGAAGAAATGATAGAATTCACTCCATTGAGAGAGAAATGAAAATCAAAACTCAGGAATAGAGAAGTCTCAGTCTGAAGAAAAGAAAAACAAGAACAGAACAAGTCATCAATAATGCATCCATTTACATACAGGACGATGATTAAACACTTGCAAGAATTATATGCAAATATTTACAATGGAAAAATTAAAGTATACAACTAAAAAAACAAAGCAGGCCGTGGGGCAGCGGGAAGAACACTGTTTCTTTCAGAATTAGAAGGGAAACTGAAACAGCTCAGAACACAGAGACCCCAGCTGCTTCATGTTTCATACAATCATTTTCCTTAATTTTGGGGGAGGGGTCGTTTAGGGGGTCATACCTCTTGTGGTAAACAAGAAACACTCATGAATTCTTTCAACCTCCTTTAGCTATTCATTATATGAAAATCAAGTAAAAATTAGTTAACATTTTTAACAAAATGAGCGAGTACAAGGGCACCTCACATCTGTGAAATGCCCCCCATTTTGTCTACCTTCTTCTGTATTTGCCTATGTGTTCAGATGGGTGCCTGAATTTCTCAAGGCCTTTATGGTTATTTGTGGGTGTTTGGAGAATTGAGTAGTTTCTCTCCTTTTTAAGTTAGATTCTCCATATAGCCTGAATTTTATTATAAGCATGTGTTGTTTTTATAGAGTAATAAAGAATTATTATTATTTTTAAGAAGAAAAATTGAGAAATTGGAAATAGAACTGCCCTCTGTCCTCAGCAGTCATGTGGCTGCCAGACCAACAGGAATGGCGCCTCACCCAGCACTTACCCCTCAAAGGGAAAAACACTGAACCCCACACCCTTTCCCTGAACTTGCCAACACATCCAAGTAGAAGTCCTCCACCACAACAGGGGTGCACAGTGGAAGAAAAGGAGTTATGTGCTGTTTCTCTTAAAAAAAAGAAAGAGTCAAAATCCAGAACACCATCCTGGACACCATGAGGTCCTCAGTCACGGAGGTCTTAAATGTAGGTCATCAACAGGAAGGCAATGCCTTCCTGGGGGCCGAGGCGAGGAGGAGCAGCAGTAGCACATCAGTCCATCATGTCCAGGGCAACCTCATCCTCAAGTGCCCTGGCATGAAACCAGCATGAGTGTGGCTTCCCCTATAGGGGCCTCAGGTCCCAGAAGACACCTGGTAAGAGGTGATACTGAAGGGAGGTCGACCGTGTATCGGGCATCATTAGATAATTTGAATTCACCACGGACAACCTCCCTCCCAGTACCAGGAGGTACAGCTGCTCTCAGCATTCCTGCATCTTCCACACAGCTGGGCAGCTTGGGAGAGGCCTCTGGGACTGGATGGAACCCTGAGGATGAGGGGACCATACAGCTCAATACCCTTGTGCAACCCACGCTCTCCGGCCAAACTCTGGCTCACGGGCGCTAGATAAGCACTTCCCTGCCCTTAGCCGGCCATGCAGGCAACACTTAGCAGGGCAGTGCTGTTGGGGCACGCACATCACCACACATTGCTGCCAACAAAGCATGCCACGTGTTTGCAAAAGCAAGCTAACACCGCCTCCTGGGTGAACCTGGGCTCCTCTTGAAGGAGCTCCCTGCAGGTGTGGGGCCACTGGGGGTGAGTAAACCAAGTGTCATACAAGGTCCAGGTTCCCATCTTATCTCAATCTCAAGGGCAAACTAACAAAAGATGCTTTTGTTAGATGCCCTTCCATGGTAGAATATGAGTAATAAAAACGTTAGGCCATGTATTTCAATATTAGTTTTTGAAAAGTCAAGGCATCCCAATAGCCTCTCTAGCTTTTAGCGAAGTGGGTAGTGCTTAAGGTCAGCTTGGACACCAGGGTGAGTGGGTCAATAACATGCATACTAGAGAAGGCACTTTGCATGGATTCAGCCATCCGAAAACCCACCTTGGAAGCAGCGCAGGCTCAGGAAGCCCTCCGAGGCAGAATTTGACACTAAAAGAGAGGAGAGCCGTGTATGACTCGCTTTGATGAATCGAATTCATCATGGCAGCCTCTCTCCAAGTACCACTGTGGACACTGGTGAGAAATCCACTGCCTCTCTTGCAAAGGTGGCCGCCCCCTCGGAAGTCCTGTTAGGAATGGGTGGGATGACATTGGGTAGTGGGCCGAGCCGAGTGACATACACCCACATTAAGTGCATGCTCACCCGAGGCGCACTTACCTTAAGGGGCTTAGGTTAGTCCTCTTGGAAAAGAGGGGGCACTCTTCCACCACCAGCGTCATGAAGTGAGCACATCGTGGCAGTGCCGATGATACAGTGGCATTCTGGGGAGAACTGGGGCTGCTTCTCAAGGCCGGTATCCACTCCGTGGATTCTCCTGCAGAGACACAGGACGCTAGGGTTTAGAGGAGCAGGTGATCTAACAAATAAACAATGCTCTTTGAAGAACAAGTTAATCACACACCCAAGCAGAAGACCTACTTTAGGTCCCTCATGGGAAGTCAACAGCATGTCCAACATCTGAAGTCAGTACTTCAAGGAGGCTGTGATAGATGAAGGAGCTACCAGAGATGACTCATTGCATTTTATGAAACACAACCCCCAAGACCACAGTTCATCCTGGTCCATTGAGCAGTGACAACCAGCAAGTCCACTGACACTTCCCCAAAGGTGGTAGGATCTCCAGAAGATCTTCCTGGGGCGGGATTGATGCTGAGGGTTGGTGACTAGGAGGCCCACAGGGTGAACAGAGTGCACGCCCCTCTGGTCAACCAGTCACACACCCTGGACGGTGCTGGCACCAACATCTCTTCTGGAAGTTGGCCTCTTTTCCAAGTCTTGTAAGGTGATGCTGGTGTTAGAACCATAGCTGCCTCCCCAAGGTTGGCCTGGCCCACCAGGTCTCTCACAGATGGATCAGATGCTCAGGTCAGCAGACCAGGTGACTTACTGCTAGGGCAAGCACACTGTCCATGGCCAACCATCAGTACTTGGCTTCTCTATACTGTTGGCACAAAGATCATCTTCCTTCAAGTGGTCATTATTTCCAAGAAGTCCTTAGAGGTAGCATTTGGTACTGAAAAAAGTGTTGTCCGTGAATGATTCGTCATAAGTAAAGCGAATCCACCACGAACAACTTCTCTTCAAGTACCACAGAAAAGCAGACAAGACAGACAAGGGGCACCTTTCTTTCATGTCTCCCAGGGCTGTGGTCTGCAACCACCATCCTATGGGCAAAGTGGACAATGAGAATTAGTGAGGTGGCAGGCTTTTGTCCTGAGAATACACTGAAATGGCAGGTAGGGTTATCCACTTACCTCCACTGCGGTGGTGCTGCCATGGTACCCCTTCCCTGGAGCTGGACTTGTGTTTTTGAGTCCACATGGGCAAGGTTTAGAAATGAGAAGAGGGAGGCCAGTTGTCTCAGGTTGGGAGTCCTCTGCAGGTGTGTGGACCCCAGGGTTTGTGGAGAGGGCCTTGGACACTAAGCGCACTCCGTTATCCAGCAAGCACATGGAGGCACCAGCCAAGCTCTTCTGGGTCCCACCAAATGGAGGAAGTTCTGAAGACAGCCTCCTGACTGCCACTGCAGGGCGCTCCTGCGTCGGTGGCCCAGCTCAGGCCCACTGGCATCCTCAAGAGGACCTGAGGGAGACTCACCAAGCTCTTCCTGACCCCAGGAAGCCCCTATTGCCTCCCACCTCCACTGCATCACCCCCCATCTCACCCTAAGAACCACCCAAGAAAGCAATTCCAAGGATTCCATCAAAAATGGCTCATTTGCTTTTTCCCAAACAACTTCAGACCAGGAAGACCAGGTTCCATTTTCCTAGGTTCCAGTGGATTCACCACTAGATGGTCATCACTCCTCGGAACCTGAATATGGTCTCCAGAAACTCAACAGAAGAACCCATCTCCCACCCTTCCACGTCCCACCCTGCCACCGCTCTTCCACAAGACGTTTGTCTCTCGCAAAGTCCTCACACCCTCACTTCAGTAGCCCCATCCCCACCCCACGGCAGCCTGTTCTCCCCCAAGGACACAGAAGGCTGTTAATGTTATTTCCTATGCAACACGTCTTCAGTGGGTAGATAAAGTCCTGCTTCTTCTTTTCCTTCTTGGCAATGACACAAATTGACATGCCACTCAGCTCCCCAGCATCGACCCCACAACATTCCAACTTCTGGTTACTTTTGCACCAGTTTTCCAGCCCCCAGGTCACTGCTTGTATCTTGGCCATATGGTAATGAGACCCTCTCCCCATCTGCTGACCCAGCAATCACTGCACCTTTGGAGCCTTGGACACATCCCTTTCCCAGCTTCTCGCTCCTGATGTTGACTGGGCTCATCCGATCGACCCCTACACCTGCTGACTCCACCCTCAGGAAGCCCTACATGCTCCACACCCCCCATTTCCATGGTGGATCCTACCCTGCTCCAAGCCGCCATAAGCTCCCCCAAGATCAGCACAATAGCCCCAGATGGACCCTCTGTCGCTATTCTTGTGGTCTGTGTGGCTTTTCATTGCTCCCCGATCACAGCCTTCCTGCAGGCTCCATCTCACTCAGAATAAAATCTGAAGCCCTGCTGGAGTCTGTGTGGCCAGCAGCAGCTCATCTAACTACACTGGCCCTCTTGCCTGTTCTTGTTAAATTTGCCAGCGGGTCTTCTCTGGGCCAGGCCCTCCTGAAGGTCTCCTACCACACATCTCCATCGGGTCCATCTCTACTTTATTCCCATTCCCCATCTTCAGAGAGAGCTTTCCAGAGCCCACATTGAACACAAGGTCCACCTTCCTTTTGCCGCTCCTGGTACTTTACTCTGATTTCCTTTTCTCCATAAGACTTAACAATGGAAAATATTATGTCTCCTAATTTGTGTCTGTCTGTCCTACCAGAATGTCAACTACACATGAGCAAGGACTTCATCTTGTTCAGTGCTCTTTGCTAAGGTCTAGGATCGCCTAGAATGCAGAATGCACTCAATTATTACTTGCAGAATGACTGAATCATTACCGTTGGTTGATTCACGGACCATATAGTAATGGTAATAACAAAATAATCTGATTTTTTTTTAAAAAGCCCTATCAAAATGCATCATGGGCAAGCAGGTATCCCTTCCTAAGAGCATGAGAACATCATGCTCTCATGGCTGGACGTCACTCTCCTATGGGTGTGAGCCAAGTGGGACACATCAGATATAAAGCTCAGATATGTTCAGCTAATGCTCCACACCATGTGACAAGACATGGCAGATTCCCTGTCTCCCCATAGGTGGGCACTGCTCCAGAAAGCCCCTCTAGGACACATCTGATGCTCACAGAATATTCCCTGGAGCAAAAGTTATAAGAATGACCAATGAAGTGTCAGTAAATAGCACTGATGAGAGAACCCTAGAGCATCCTCCTGTGCACATCTCTGGAGAGTCATCTGACCGAAGGCTCAAGTTCACTCAGAGCAGGAGGCACATACTCCACATGAGTGGGATTCTCACTGGGGGACCTCCTGTGATGGTTTGGTGCAGATACCAACACCACTTTCAGTCAACCACAGCCTTCCGTGGCAACCACCTTGCTCAGAGGTCGGATCCTGGTCACTGGTGCGACAGGTGACGTGTCATGGCCCACCACGTACCTGGAATGGGCACTGAAGCCAAGACCTCCTCCCTGAAGGTGGCGCTCTGTCCAGGAAGCCCTCCAAAGCAGCATTTGGTACTGAAAAACTGGATGTCCCTGTATGATTCGTCATAAATACAGCGAACACAGCAGGGATAACCACTCTTCAAGTACCGAAGGCGAGCGCCGTGACCACATCCTCACCAGAAGCAGCCCTGCTGCAGCCAGTCCTCCTGAGGATGAATTGGGGACTGAGGGTTAGGAGATCGGGAGGTGCCACTGTCAACCAAGTCCGTACTCTCTGGCCAAGCATGCATTCCTGTCCCAGGAATGCGCCGGAGGCCAACAGCTCTTCCCAGGCAAGAACCACACCTAACCTTCCCTCACAGAGCTCAGCATGAATCAGGCAAACCCAGCCATATCTTTCCATGAGGCAGAAAACAGACAAGGGCGCCACGGCTTCTTCTGAGCAGGCGTGGCCTCCAGGAGTCCATCCTGAGAAGTCACTGATAGGCAGGGACTGTGGACCAGCTGACATACATCATCTGTAAAATGTATGTTGTCTGATCAACCATCCGCTCCCCTATCACGGACAAGGCCCCGCATCCAGTTGGTTCTGCCGAGGTGTGGTGCATCTCTAAGGAGTCTGTCCTGAAAAACAGCAGTTCCATTGGGATTAGCCACAAACATGACATCAGCCTTCATGCTGCTCCACCTCCAGCCCTACCATCTGGATGCTCCAGCTTGGGGGATGACATGACTTAACCCTAACCAAGGCACAGGTTCTGCTGTGGGCCATCCTTGCAAGGATTTCCAGGGAAGGGCTGACACCAAGGTCCCTCCCTGAAGTTAGGGTGATATCCAGAAGGATTTATTGCAGAGAAAGCATTTGTAGGATGAACTTATATGGACAGCACTTTCTCAGGGGTGCCAGGGGAGTCCTGGCCTCCTGTAGATGGCCGGGTTGTTGATGCTCAAGGACAAAGAAAGCCTGCAACCTGACGGGACAGTGTGCCCTGTGGCCCCTGGTGCATAGGCCTTCCTAGACTTTGGCTTCTGGCAGGCTAGGCTGGTTAGTCTATACCATCAATACCATACTCCCCAAACTGGGAAACTCTGTACCACAGAAATGGTGTGGGCACTGATGCCATTTGTCCTCAGAAGTCCTCTAGAGATGGCTCTTGTGGGCCAGGGGACATCGGGCACCATTACCACAGGGGTCCACCCTCCCTTCTCTACCTCGTGATGGTGCTACTGTAGGACTCACCCCTGACACTGGGATACCCTCTACATGTTCCTCCACAATTCTGAGATGAGGTTACCTGTGTGGTATCTGTCACAAACAGTGCCAGAGCACCCTCACCAAGTCCCACACAGTGATGCTGCAAAACCATTAGCATCTCGTCCATTTGAAGGCTTCTCCTAACAGTGGAGTGACCAGGAAGCACACCGGTCAACACAGCTTGCCCTGGGTCAACCCTGCATGCACAACCTAAGGTGAAGGCTGCGATTTTCATTATGGTGAAGTTGGTGTCCCCTACAGCTGTCCATCCCAAATCAAATCCATGCAAAGACCCAACCATGCTGGTCATCACAAACAGAACACAGTTATCCAGTCAGGAGAGACGGTAGGGCTTTGGGGAAGCTCTGGAGTATTGCCCTTCATAGAGAGGGAACTCTGGATGTGGTGGGGACCGCCAAACTGGGATTTGGGCCTGCCTCCCTTCCCTATAGCCGAGGGACATCCTAAAGCCTCGGTTCTCTTCCCCCGATGGGCACCATATGCAGGAAGCCCTCGGAGCCGGTGAGGAGCTGGCTGCATGGCTTCCACTGGGAATGAGTAAAGGGAATCCAGCTCCGCCAGTGCCAGGTGGCAGGACAGGAAACCCCAGCTAGGCAGTGGCTGTGCCCTGTGGATTTTCACCTGGAGAGGAAGTGGACACTGGGACCATGACTCTAGTGAGAAAAAGCAACCAAAGCCCATGCCAGCCTGCCTTCCACACAGCTAGAGAGGCACCAGGCCTGGGCCCAGGGAGCCTTCCTGAGATGAACTTGACTCCAAAACACAGAATGTCCCTGGAGAAGTCTTTGAGGAGCAAGTCACATTCCTCAAGAACCCATGAAGAAAACCACGCCTCCTCCACCAGAATGCCATCTTGAATGACCTGGGTGCCCAGGGTCCGTGCCCAGGAGGGTTCTAGCCTGGGGATGGGGGCACAGCTTCGTGCAGGTCATACAAACACATCGAGTTCACTGCAAACCTGACAGTACCACCAGGGCTCCTCCCCGCTGGCCTGGCCCCCAGGAAGTGGCCCTAGGCAGGCTCAGAATCGGGCCGAGGCTCATAGTGCACACAAAGCACACACGCTCACGGGTCTTGTGCGGGTGCCTCCGAGGCAGAGTTTGATATTCAAAAAGAGGTTAACCATGTATTATTCATGATGAATGAAGCGAACATAGCACGGATAACCTCTCCTCAAATATCCTTCAATAGTGTGACATGAAAACCATGGCCTCTTGCTACTGTCATCTTTGCTTCTGGAAGATCCTCCACCGTCTGAGCTGAATCCCAGGAGGCGGGGAGGGGTGCGCTCACCATCTGTAAAACAAAGCACACAGGATAGCGTCAGACGCCCATCACCTCAGCTTGGTCCCAAGGCCTGACACAGGGCCTAAGCCCCACAGTTGGAACCATGCTCAGAAGGTGTCCCAAGGAGATTTCAACGGGAGAAGAAAAAAAAAAGTCTACTACCCCAGCATTCCTGAGAGATGGTCTGACGACAAGGAGCCAGCAGATGGATGTGGAGCGTGGACGAGCAAAGTCATCGTGGGCAATACCTCTTCTGAGAAAATGGGGGGCCACTGATCCCTGCGGACAGGATCCCTCCGGAGGAGATGGCCTTGGTTCCGGGAATTCCTCCTTAGGACTGACTGGAAATGGAGTGTTACAGAATCAGACGGCCTAAGTCATCAGTAACAGGGACACTTCTGTGGACCCAGCACCTGACATATCTTGCAGTGAGTTGACACCGGCAGGCCCTCCCCGGAGTGGGTCCCGTATCTGGGAAGCCCTTCAAGGCATGATTCGATTTTAAAGAATAGTAATCTCATGACATTTATGCAGAAAGTGAACCCATCACAGATAACTGCAGTTCAAACCCCAAAGAACAGCACATTGATTCCAGGAAGCACCCTCATGATGGATGGCGGAGGGAGTGTGGGGAGACAAGGGACACACATCACAAATAAAGCACATCATCTCCTGCCCCGAACGGCCACAAGTGTTGTCCACAGACCAGCAGCATTAGCATCACTTGAGAACTTGCTAAAAATGCAGAATCTTGGTCCCTGAATCAGAATCTGCTTTTTAACAAGATCCCTAGCTGATGAAAATCTTAGGAATATTCTAGAGTTTGAGAAACATCACTCTAGCCAACGACTCAGACACGCAGGCACACCCCACCCCAGAGGTGCTATAGACCACAATGCCTTATTCCAGACGAGAGTCTCAGACGACATAGGTCCCAAAGAAGCCATGAGGCCACGTCATACCCACCAAGAATGAACCATGTATCCAAAGGACAGCAGCTTAGGAGCAACAAAAATTAGGGGTGGTGGGAAATGTTCTCATTCCTATCTCACTACCCATAGCAAGCCCTCTGTGCTCAGAATGGATGCCAAGACACCCCTGGCCCACCCTCTATGTGCCTTGACAAGTGATTGAGCCCCACACCTCCACAAGGAATCCCTCAAGGGTTAAGATGTACTAAGAAGAGAAAGATAGACAAGATGGTCAGTATCTTCCAAACAGAACACCACAGCCCCAAAGCCCCAGGGGTGTCTGCACAACAGAGCTGATGTTAGTCCAGGGAAATCACACGGGTGATCTGCATTCTGAGATCACAGAGATAGTGATCACAGATCGTCAGTGAAGTTACATTCTGTGGTGGGGCAGGCACCGACGTCCTCTTGCTGAAGTCAGCATTGTGCTCGAGAAAACTTCTGAAGCAAATTTGGATACTAAAACAATGGTTGTCCGATATTAATCATCATAAATATAGAGACCATACTACGGACAACCATTCTTTAAGTACCAAAGAACTGCACCATCAAAGGAAACCTTGGCTTCTTCTCCAAAGACAGGGGTCTCTTCCAGTATATTCTTCTCCAATGGTCCAGACCAGGAGGGTTAACAGGTGAGCTTCACACACTGAGAGTCAAGCACATGCCTGGGGGGTCAGTCACACTTTCAGGCAGGAGAAGGGGGTCTGATCTGATGACCTGTCCCTGAGCTTGGCTCCATGTCTAAGAGATGCTTCCAAGAAGCAGGATTTGATAAGCTGTCACCCACGAGACAGGCCCGTGGTCAGTGCAGATCCACGACAGCACCAAGGAGCCCACTGGCCCCATGCCAAGCTTAGCCCAAACCTAGGGTCCTGGGGTTGGAGCATAGCACCCCACCTCACATCAGCTGTGTGCTCTCTACCCACCTGGGGAGAGGCTGGCACACACATGTCTACTGAACTCCTCATGGCGTCCAGGAAGTCCGCCGAGGTAGCACTGTCCTTGTACAATTCATCCCAAATAAAGTGAACACACCAAGGATAATTCCTCCTCTGGTGTGAAACAGCAACACAGACAGGCACATCGGCACCTCCAGGGCTCTGGCCCAGTGTGGGATGGTGCCTGCAGCTGAGCACCCCAGGTCAGCACACACGTACACATGCAGGACACATGCGCCGTGGGGAGGGCCTCTCCTTAAGCACCAGGGAGACGAGATGCCACAGGACCACACCCTACTCAGCCTGGCACCCTCACTCAAGGGCCCTTCTAAGGTGATGGAGGTCCAGAACCAGGGACTGTCTCTCTTAAGTGGAGCAAACATTCTTGGTGGCCCTGTGGACACAGGTCTGCTGACCCCTGATTAGGCACTTTCTTCCAGGAGCCACTTGGAGTATGGCTTAGCTGCTGTGCTTCAAGAGCTTTTTGGTGGCACTGTCATAAATACAGCTCCATGGACCACTCACATACCTGACAGAGAACGTGACTTCCATGTCAACACTGTCCCCAAAGCCCAAGGAGAGATTTTGATAAGAGCACCAGCACCGCCACCACCAGTCCTAACACCTCGCGGCTCCTATAAAGTGTGGAGCACCGGGCTACCCCAAGTCTAGACTCATTCAGCCCCGGCACCCCT
This sequence comes from Xerus rutilus, assembly GCA_028644305.1. NCBI lineage: Eukaryota > Metazoa > Chordata > Mammalia > Rodentia > Sciuridae > Xerus > Xerus rutilus. The sequence continues at coordinate 3,941,072 of CM053401.1, forward strand.
GTGAGGCAGACACCCACACGCTTCCCATTTGACATGTGAGACAACAAGCACAGCACGAGGACATCTTGCTCAAGGATGCACAGTTAGGAAACGTCAGAGGCAGGATCCAAACACAGGAGAACCGGGCTCCAGAGTCTGCGCTCTTGATACTGAAAAAGTGGATGACCCTGTACGATTCGACATGAGTAACACGAACAGGACAGGGATAACCACTCTCCAAGTACCAAAGGTCAGCACGGAAAAGAAAGCCACCACCCCGGGCGGGCGGACGCGGAATGTCTTCAAGGCGGGGTCCTGGGGATGAATTAGATGCTGAGGGTTAGTGGACCAGGTCACACACACCAAGCACGACATGCACACTCAGGTCCCAGGTCATGACGGAAGACAAATCACTGCCCCACACCAGCGCTGACCCGGCCCTCAGCCTCACCTGGAGGCTGCCCACGTGGGAAGCAGGGACCCAGACCACACGCACAGTGCATGCTTTGGGGCCCACCCACACAGGACCAGGACAGGGGATGTCCCCGAGGCTGTGCCTGTGCCCATGAAGCCACCTGAGATCTGCCACACACGAGATGGACACGCAGTCATGCACACACATACCACATCCCTCGCTGAGTGTGCACCGGTCCAAGACAACGTTTGATACTCACAGAGAGCTTGCCCTTGTATATTACATGACAACAAACCGAATATACAAAGGGCAACCTCGCTTTAAGTACCAAACAACAACACGGGCAGGTCGGCACTAGCATTCAGGGGGTCAGCCTGGTCTCCCGCTGGGCATCCTAGGGAGGGATGGGAGGTGCGGAATCAGCAGACCAGGGGGCAAACACCACCTGCCAGGTGTGTGCCCACTGGCTAGCTCTCCATCCCAGGAGCCCAGGGAGGACAGACTCCAATGCCCCCTCGTGGGCTTCACCGTCTTTATAGCTACCATTGCAGGTGAGCACTTGCCCAGAGTGTTCGGCCTCTCACTGTCTGCAGGAACACTCAGGAGAGGGACCACTGTCTCTAGCACAGGCACCTCCTCTAGAAGTGTCCCTGAGGATGCACTGTGCACCAAGGGTAGGGGACCCAGCAAATCTACATGGTGGTCACTGTTCCTCCCTACCTCCCACAGAAGTGCTGACATCCGTCTCCCCAGGGCCAGCCCCTGCCTCACCACCCTCCCAGAGAGCCTGGCACCATGTCCATGAAGTCAGGCTGGGAAGGAGTTGCTTCTGAACAGGAGAAGCCATGTACCACTGAGAAGTGGAGAGAGCAGCTCGCCACCCAGAATCGTCACCCCTCGAGACACCCTTAAGAACAGAGAAGGTGGCGGCTGCTACAGGTGAGCTGGTGCTCCACTGCCAGGTAAGACGCTCACCTCTCCACCACAGGGTAGCCGCATCTTCAGACGGCTGCAGACGCCCCACCTGATGCTGGCTCAGGTCCACAAGACCCACGGGGCAGGCAGAACGTGAAAGCAGATGGCCACGAGGCCCCAGAAATGCCTCCGCAAACACGGGAGCAGAGCCACTCCTTGAGGCTGTTGTCCTGTGGGTGAATGGAAGAACGGAATGCTGCGGTCAGAGGACTCGGACACCTAGGTCCAGATGAAGCAGGGACCCTCTGACCTTCCAGCATTCACGCACCTGGTGCAGGGCTGATGGCCACCACAGCTTGTTCCAAGGGATGGCTTCCTGTGCAGGACACCGTCACAGGCAGAACTTGAAATCATAAATGACAAACACAAACAGCTCTTACAGATTGGTCTCAGGGATGAGGAACTGGAAATCGTCCACACACCAAAGAGCAGCATCAACGAGCAAACCTGGGTCTCTGTGCAAGGTGATGGCACCTCCAGGAAGCCCTCCTGAGGTTGACAGGTCAGATACACAGATGGTGACAGTGCTCTGTGGCCCTTGGTTACTCCGTTACTCATGCTACCCTTGAAAGGGTCCAACGTCATGGCTGATTTCTGAGGTTGATGCTGGATACGAGAGGGCAGGTATTTCTGAGGATACGAGAAAGGGCAGGTGCATGTGAGATTCATCCTTTCAAAAGCAGGCATCGTTGCACCTGTGCAGACAGCAGCTCGCACAATAGCCCCTCACCACCCGCCAGCTACGGGGCCAGGACACCTGGACGTACCTGAGCAGGGCTGACAGAGGTCCATCCTGAAGTGGAGCTGAGCCAGGGGCGTCCCAGACAGTGTTTGATACAAAATTAGAGTCTTCCCTCTGTCTCCCGCCATTAATCAAGTAAACATACAAAGGGTATCCTCTCATCAAGTACCAAAGAGCAGGTCACAGAGCGGGTGAGGACCATGTTGCATGCTGTGGAAAGTGGATGCTCCACCTGCGGGGCCTGGGATGGAGTGGGGGCAGTCAGTGGCCGGACATAGAGTGGGGCCCTGCACCCTGAAACCTAGCCTTGAGAGATGAAATATCCAGGATCCCCTGCCAGCCAGCAGACGGACTTCCAAAAAAGGGAATGGCCAGGACTTCCCATCAATGGAATCAACATGCACCCGGGAACACGCCTCAGACCGCCAGGCCACCGGGAGGATGGAAACACCACCTCTTTCTGAAGGAACTCATGTGGGGCTCCACAAACCTGAAGTTGTGCTTCCTAAGAAGAGGCATCCAGAGTCCTTCTCAGGTCTGAGTGGTAACATGGGTGTCCCTCCTCTGAGGCTGCCTGTGAAGCTTCCCAGAAATGACTGGACCCAAGAACTTGTCACTTGTACCTGCCTCGGAACACACAGAAAGCAGATCCTGAGTCATGAAGGTCACATATGCCCCCACAAAGGCACACTCTGGTACATTCCTTCTTGATAATGTCCCTGAAGGATGGCCAGAGGGGTCAAGTGACATTCCTGATGCAAGAGCAGGCCCAGGAAATGCCACTCAATCACTTGCCTTAGAATGACAGTGGTGGCAATGTCCTTCATGGAGGTCACGGCCCCCTCAAGGCTGCAGCCACAGGTGACCAGCACATCTGCTCAGCGCTGGCTCCATGGTCCCCATCCATCGGTGTCCAGGAGCTGTGCGCAGGGAACCTCCGGGTGGGACTCGGTACCGAGAATGAGCAGGTCCTTGTGCAACTTGTCCTTTAAAAAGCAGGCACCGAGCTACTCTGTGCAGGCGGCAGCAGGCACGGAAGCCCCTCACCACCCCGCCAGCCGGGTGCGGCCTCCAGGGGAAGGACCTGGCACCGAGGGTGCAGGGAGGGCTGGGCACCAGCAGTTCAGTGCTGTGGGACCAGGACACCTGGACGTACCTGAGCAGGGCTGACAGAGGTCCCTCCTGAAGTGGAGCTGAGCCGAGGGCGTCCCAGGCAGAGTTTGATACGCAAATAAGAGTCTCCCCCTGTATATTCGCCATTAATCAAGTAAACATACAAAGGGTATCCTCTCTTCAAGTACCAAAGAGCAGGTCACAGAGCGGGTGAGGACCATGCTGCGTGCTGGCCGGAGCAGATGCTCCACCTGCGGGGCCTGGGACGGAGTGTGGACAGTGGCAAGCCTCATCTGGTTGGCTCTGGAGTGGGGCCCTGCACCCTACATGCCGTGACCGGGCCTGATGTTGGCTGTGCTTCCCCGCATCCCTTCAAGACAGGGCACCCTGCATGGCTTGCCACAAAGTGAATGGGCAACGCCTGGCCTCCTTCAGGGCCTGCAAAACCACCTGGCAAAACAATCAGTGCCTCTGCCCAAAGCCACTGCCTCCGCAAGGTCCTCCCGAGGAACATGGCTAGTGAGAGTTGGAATTCTGAATAGCATGCACCGTTAAAGGAGAAAGAGAAACAGGAAGCCAGTGCTCCATGGCCAGCCACCCCTCGCAGATCACACAGCAGCGCTAAGACGGGCATGCCCTCTCCTGAGCCTAGCTCTGGGTTCAAACAGCTCCGAACGGTGCACTATGACCCCACAGCAGCCATCTAGCTCTAGGTCCAGCCAAGGCAAATGAGATCCTGAGCCAGCACTCCAGCTACACAGATGACCCTCAGTGACCCATCAATAATGAGGCCAAGATGCCTACAGGCAGGGAGGACACCTACAATCTGAGGCCTACTAGTCCCAGTGGCACTTCTTGGGGCCACTCTTACTGGGGAAGAGGAGGGACCCCTCCTCCTTTAAGTGGACAATAAAGTCCAAAGTCACTCTGAGGGTGGGCTGGGTATGGGGAGTGGAAACACAACATGATCCACTGACTTGCTACTGGTCTCTCACATGTCTGGGAGGTGCAACTCACACCTGGGCAGCCCTGCCAGGCCTCAGCCCTGCGGGTGCTGTGCCCACCAAGGAAGGCAGTGTTTTCTAGACAGAACCCACAGCTCTGCAAAGAAAACCGCCACACCTCCTCCAAGGAGAGCATCTCTCCTCGAGGGTTCTTGGAAGGACATGTGGATGGGATGGTCAGAGGACCAGATCACAACTGGAAGAGGCAAGTCTGGCGGCCAAGCGTGTGTCTGCGTACCCTGCAGAAGTCCTGGCCCTCCGACGTTCCTGAAGCTGTGTCTCGCAGGTGGCTCAGGACGGATTTGCTCCTCGCAGAGAGCTTGCCCTTGCATATTTATGGCAAGTAAAGCAAACACACAAAGGATAACCTCTCTTCAAGTAGCAAACGATACGCTGAAGCCAAAGTCACTGTCCCGTGGCGAAGCGGGTAGCAGCTCCAGGAGTCACCCTAAGACAAACAGATCAGATAGGCAGAGTTAGGGGGCAGGTGGCAGAGCCCACAAGAGGTCTGAGCCCAGGGGTATGTCACATGTCCACACCCTCCACACCCTGCAGCCCGACCCCACCAGGGCCCCTTCCTGAAACCCGCAGCCCCCCCCAGGTATCCGCTACGGAGGCACCGGTTACAGAAGAGAAGTTGAGGCCAGAAAACATCACAGACATGGTGAGCACCCAGGGAATGAGCTTTGTTCAAGATCACTGAACCTTTACTGAAAGCATAGGCTTGGCACCGCGAATTACACACCGCGGGTCAGAAAGCAGCCAGGACACAGGCGGGAGGCGGTCACAGAAGCGCGACCTCTGCCCATGCGCGGCTGCACCCAGGAGGGACGCGACACACCCTCCCTTCCGTGGCGCTTCCCATCGACGGAGGTTTCCAAGCAGCATTTGATACTGAAAACGTGGATTTTCCTCTATGATTAATCATAAATAATGTACTCATAGAAGGAGAATCTACCTTTTAAATACCAAAGAAGGATTGCATCCAGGAAAATGTGCATCTGCGCTTGCGTTGTCAAACATGAAACTCCCACAGAGCAGGCGGGATTCCCCAAGGAACCCGAGCAACTGACCCACATATGCGATCACCACATGGGCTGCTCAACACCCGTCCATTACCACAGGACACGGTTCTGTCATCTTTACGCCTACCCAGGCCCTACAGTCTCTTCCAGAAATAGTTCCAAAGCAGCATTTGATACTGAAAACATGGATTTTCCTCTATGATTAATCAGGAATCACGTAAACATAGAAGGAATATCCACCTTTTAAATACCAAAGGAGGAAGGAGTTCTGGAAAGGCAAATCTGGCCCAACTCATCCAAGCACACCCAGGACAGCACAGCAGCCCGGTCTCAGCCCCCCGCACTGCTGCAACAAGGCACCTGGCCTCTTTGCCAGGCTGGCTCCTCCGCGAGAGGGGCTCCTAAAGACGACGGCCGGCAAACGCATGGCAGGACAGGGCACACATCCCCCATCTGTGCACTTACCGGAGGCTGCACCCGCCTCACCTCCCTGAGGACGGGTTCTGTCCCACATGCGAGTTCTCAGGGCAGCATTTGATACTGAAAACGTGGATTTTCCTCTATGATTAACCATCAAACACGTAACCATAGAAAGAAAATCTACCTTTTAAATACCAAAGAAGACTTAATCTTGCCAAGTGCGAACTAGGCACAGTCCATCGGAAACACCGTGACGCTGCATAGGAGAGACGGGCTGCGGGAGATGCGAGGACAGTCTCGCCCCCGTGCCCCGCGGGCAGCACGAGAGAGGATCTCCTCAAGACCAGCGGGTGGCCCACAGACATATGGTACAAACCAAGCACATGCTCTGAGGTCCACCCTCCGTGCACTTACCCTGAGGGGCAACTACTGTCTCCCTGATGGTGGCTCCAGTCCAGGCCTGTTCCCAAGCAGCATTTGATACTGAAAACGTGGAATTTCCTCTATGTTTAATCATAAACAACATAAACATAGAAGGAATATCCACCTTTTAAATACCAAAGATGGGTTAAGTCCCGGAAAGCATGAGCCTTAGCACAATCCACCATAAGTAAAGGCCGCACAGCACAGGCACCCTCAGCGCAGGCCTCGTGGGGTGGCGGCAAGGACACCGCGCCCCTGGAGGACCAGGATCCCAATGACAAGCCATGCCTAGAGAAGCGCAGGGTCTGGGATCCGCCCACCATGTGCTCTCTGGGGGATTTTGTGTTTAGAGCTGTCTTGGAAAGGGCTTTAAATGCTGAGAAGTGGGTCTCCCGTCTATGTTTAACCATGAATCTCGTAAACATAGAAGGAACACCCACCTCTTAGGGGTGGGAATCTGAGCTACGCTGGAGGCACCAACCTGCACGCAAGGCGTCAGGACTGGTCACGGGAGGTGGTAGCATGTTCCAGCCTCCCCATGGGAGCTGGGATGCCAGGCCTCGCTCCTGCGGTCCACTTGGTGGACCCCTGACTAGGCACAGGATCTGGGTCTGCCTCGCTGCCACACGCCCTGATGCAGGGCACCCTAATGTCTCTGCCCTCATGAAAGTCCACAGCAACCTTTCATTCTGGAAAAGTGGATCCTTCAAGAGTTCACCACAAATAAAGCAAGCAGAATAGGGTTCTACCCTTTCAGCTCTAAAAATGTCAAGGACAGAAAGAAAAACCCTGCAGGGTCCCCAGAGCCAGCAGCCAGCGTCACCTCCATGCAGCCCTCCAAAGCACCAGTGACAAAGATCCTACCAAAGCATGTGCTGCAGCATCTCTTCACGTACCTTAGTGAGTAAGGATGCCAAAGAACCTTCCAGAAAGTGAGGTTTGAGTCCAGAAGGCTCCAACGGGCTGCATTCAGTGGTGATGACAGACTGGTAACAGTGGGCACACAGATCACAACAAGGTCTGCTCACACCGAGTGAGCGCACAGCTGATGCCCAGCAGCCACCAGCACCTCACCACCAGCTCCCCGCAAGACAAGCACAGCACCCCAACACCACCCGGGGTGGACTGGATGCAGTCTTTACCGAAATAGGTGCTGTGAATTCTTGGTAAAATGTGCCTCCCAGAGGACGACATGGAGCACAATAGTTTCAAGTTCAATCCCCATCTTCAGCAAGATTGCCACCACCACCAGGAAGTCCTCCTGAAAACAAAGTCGGTGCTAAGGACAAACAGGCCAGGCAACATTCTTCATCAACAGAAAGGGCAGCCTTCTTAGTCCACGTAGAGGCACCTAGACCAATCTCACTGTTCCAGAGTTGGAATTGGTTCAAAAAGTCTCATGTCTGCTGCTCACCAGGCAGAGTTCAGCATCCCTGCTAGGAGGACCCGAGGCCAGGAGGTGAGCTGGCAGGGTGACAACTATCATCTACCAAGAGCCAGGGCCCCTCCACTGCAGTTGCAGCTGGCTGAGGAAGAAGCCTGACCCCCGCAGGCCCCAGCACAATTTGTCATAAACAAAGCTGATACACACAGAGGAGCAAGGCTCACCTCCCAGGCACAACACAGTCTCCCAGGTGGCACGGCCTCCATGCAGCCCTGTGAAGAGTAAGTGAGACGTGGCTGGTTAGGGGATCGGATGGTCTAAGTGATAACGCACGTGTTCTCTGAAGCCAAACACCACTCACACATGCCCAGGAGGAGTTCCGGCTAGCAGAGCCTGAGGCTGTGAGCGTACTGACGAGGAGGAGTAACTCCTGGCAGGGTCTAGGGTGGTGGCATTTTCTTTCTTTCTTTTTTAACTTAAAATGCAGATGCCAGAGGTCCTGGACAAATGTAGTGCCACACCAAGGCCTCTTGTCAGGGGTCCCAGGCACAGTGCCTGTCTACCCACTGGCTCCCCAAGGAGTGGGCATCACTCTGAGGGTCCCAAGTGGCCAAAATGACAGCAGTGGTACCAGAGGTAGGTACCACTGCTCTCTGGGACATCAGCTAAGTGCCCACCCACCCTGGAATGGCCCTGAACCCAGATCTGTGCTGGCCCACAGATCTCGAGGAGCTGCCTCCCTGCCTTAGTGACGGGGGTGTGGCCTCCAGGATACCCAGGGACATGAGCCAGTGGCCAATGAGGACAGGACACGCCACCTGGGGGTGGCTCAAAGGCCTTGGGCAGCCCTTTCTATTAGTTGTCTGGAAACACTCCCTCAAGCTAAAAGGAATTTGGCCTTTGAAAAAAGAAAACTAAAGTTATTAAAATTAAGTTCTATTAACCTAAGTTGTCTAATGAAGCCTCGATACCCCTGACATAGCTTCATAATACCCGTCTTCATCTCCTCTCTGTCACCCCATTTTTTCAGCATCTGCCCATGCCTTACCTGTTCTCCTGAGAGCTAAGCTTTGGAAACCCAGGGATTTGGGGAATCTTCTCAAAGCTCTGAAAACCATGCCAAACGTGGTTTTGTTCTCATTTCTTTGTCAATTCTTTAAAAGGAAATTGCTATTGTAAAACCCAATTTTTAACATATAGATTTACCTTCAGAAACAAGATTACAGGGTAATTCACTCGATAGAGTCTCAATCCTCAAAGTAAAAACTAAATAAAGGAACACACCTTCCACCTGGCACACCATCTGCTCACACGCCCTCGGCAAGGGGCAGACACCACATCCTGTCTCTAAACCCATGGCAAGTCCTTCAAGGAGGCGTCGGATGCTAACCAGGCGTCAACTTTTAGCTCCTGCCACAAAGTGGCCACGTCAGAAAACTGCCTTTGGGTCCTCAGGCCAGATGCCACCGCCCTGCATCTCTGCCAGCTGCCAGGCCATCCTCCTGCAAGAGAAAGAGTAGATGACGTCAGTGCAGAGGGGACAGGCACTACCAAGAGGCTGCACCCAGACCCTGCCTGGGACGCACCAGGGACGGTGCAGGTAACAGTGCCCACCCTGGAGTGAGCAGAGGAAGGTGGAGTCCCCGAGGTGGGAAAGGAGGCTGCTTCTGAAAGAGGACAGGAGCCATCAGCTTCCCTTAGGCACCACTGGACAGCTGGTCCTCATATCCCCCAGGTGACTCAGAACCAAAGTCCCCTCTAGGAGGCCCGAGGCCGAGGGTCCTTGGGCCAGGTGGCCTGTGATGTACCCAGGACACATAGGAGGGACACACCCTGCCAGCTACTGTGCAGATCAGGCATCTGTGGGGGCCACAGCTTGGGCAGCATGTCCCCATGGATCTCCTGACACAGATAGCCACTGTCTTCCAGAGTTGTCTTGGTCCTCTGGGGGAGGACAGGCCTCAGAGGAGGGGCATCCACTGAGGCCAGTGTGGGGCAAACCCTCATCTGAAGCTGCCATTAGCATCTCTTCCAAGAAGCTGCTGTTGGACTTGGGAACAGGGTGCTGTGATGGCAAAACAGAGGCCACCTGCACTCCCCTTGGTGAACAAAGCAATGTGGGCAGTGTCCTCGAGTACCAGAGTGCAGCCCAGGAGCCACCCATGGCCACTCGTCCCAGCTGGCACAGCTCTCAAATCCTCCTGGGGTTGAGTCAGTGGACTAGGAGGCCCATGGTCCTAAAAAGTACTCCGTCTGGGCAACACGCCCCACTAATCCAAGAGCTGTTGATGTTACCAAGGGTCCCAGCTCAGTTTCCCTCCAACAGGATGTGCCGCCAAGAGGAGGCTGGCCAAGACTCCTTTGTCATAAAGGAAAGACAGGAAGAGCCGACTTTGAGTACCAGACTAGAAAGGGTGCTTCCCAGGCTGCTGGCAGTGGGGGTGAGCCTACACCAGACACCAGGTGTCCCTGAAACCAGCCACACCGAGTCCTGGGAGCTGCCCCCGGGAAGTCTTCCGTGTACATACCAAGAGGGGCAGTGCCACCAAGAGTTCCATTGGGGCCAGGGAGCTCTTCAAGGTGAGATTTGATACCGGAAAAGAAGTGCACCATGTTTGTTTCGTCACATATAAAGCGAAAATAACATGGGCAACTTCTTTTCAGGTACCAGAGGTCAGCTCTTGCTCCCCTCCAGCAGTGCACCTGGGGAGGGACACTGGGGTAGGGCATGGGCGGCGGGGATGGACACAGGCACACGTGCCTGCGCCTGGCAGAAGGAGACAGCAGCGGCAGGGGCTCACCTGGAGGAGTTGGGCAGCAGGGCCATCGGGCGAGGCCATCTAAGCAGAGTGGAGCTGCAGCGTCCATCAGAGATGAGGCCAGCAGGCCAGCTCTCTCTGCTTCAGTACCCCAGGGATCCCTCTCGCACATGCTCATGGAGAGCCACACTCGAGAGAAGGTTCCTGGACCCCAAGACAGACTCTCTCCCTGAGGCTCTTGACAGAGTCCTCTTCTCCAGAAGGAAAGCAGGGACACTGAGAGAGGGGACCTAAGTCCCCACAGTGCTTCTCTCAGCTCCCATCCTTCATGTTTCTGCCATGGTCTGATTCCCAGGTCTCCTCCTAAGGCCCTGGTTCCTGGGAGGCACAGTCAGCTTCTCAGAAGCCGGCAGTGGCTAGAGACGCACCACAAATCCATCACAGGAGCCAAAGAACGGCAGGGACAAGGAAATGACAGCAGACCCCAAGTCAGCATCACGAGCAGAAGTCCTCCCAGGGAGAAAAGGAGCTAGGTGAGGGGCCGTGGAGAGGCCCTGAGCCCACCCTGTGCAGGGTCTGCTGCAGAAGGGCATGGCCTTCTCTGGACACTCAACACAGAGTATGCGTGTTGACATTTGCAAATTAGAATGCCAGGACACGGAACTTGAGGCACACACACACAGTGAACCCATAAGAGAAAGCCACCTTGCACTGAGAACCTGCCTTAGACAGGACAATGAGGACAATCTATCAAGAGAAACGCATAGCGGAAAGGATACTGGTCCCATTGAAAGCAGTGTGGCATCATCTGTTTGTATCGCAGTAAGAGAAAACTCACCCCACAGTGGCTTAAAAAATAAGGGATGTATAGACTTACATAACTGAAAGGTATATAGGCAGAACATTCAAGCTTCAGGCAAGGTTTGATCTAGGTCTCAGATTGAACTCTGTCACTCAGGTCCCTAGCAAGGTTCCTAACTGTCCCATCTGCCTTTCATGGTACAGCCGTCCCTTCTGTGTCTGCATGGCCCCATGCACTTTCCTGTAGGTCTTTCAATGGCCATGGGACCTTTAAACTTCACATTATCACATGGCACAGCTGAATGGAACAGAGAGGGTCTTCCCTGGCAGCTCTCACTGGAAAGCAAGAACGATTTCCTCTCCCAGAAGCCTTAGCAAATATCTCCTTGCACCTCACTGATCCAGTAGGGAAGGGGCCCATCTATGAACCAATCACAGCTGCAGAGGGGAGGAGCAGCAATGCCCTTCGACCTGCTGGGGGGGGTGGATTCAACCCGACACAGGGCGGGAAGTGGGGAAAACTGGGAGCACAGGCATGGGGGGCACAATCCTGACCACCGTCCCCCTCAGATGCCACCATGCCTCCTCCCGTGTGGCAGCAGAACCAAGCAGCCTTCGACGCAGGATAGGGTACTGAAAGAGAAGTGCACCGCGAATGTTTCGTCACAAATCAAGCGAAAAAGACACGGGCAACTTCTCATTAAGCACCGCACGTCAGCACTGCCAGTGACGGGCTCCTCTGTGGTGGTCACCTCTGCTGACTTCCCGAGAGGGAACAGGCACCGTTAGTGTCGGGCGGTCCTCGAGGGCAGGAGGTGGACAAGCCCCTGAAGGGCACTGGCCACACAGAAGTGCTGCCTCTGCTTCCCCTAAGTCCTCCTGGGACAGAGGAGGGAAGGAGTGACAGTGACCTCCTAGCTGGGCCCCACCCCGCCCCATCAGTGGAAGTCAAGGCCGTCGTCGAGAGGGGGTGCCCGGAGGCCACTGTGATGTTCACCAGCACCAGAGGTGCCCTCCAGTCAGCAGCCCTCCGATGAAATGGAACCGAGGCCTGGACGCGGGGGCAGGGAGCTGGCAGGCATTTCCACTCACTCCGTCAGCCTCTGCCGTCACTGTGGGAGCCCAGGAGGGTGACGGGCATGGAGTGACCCCCGGAGAGTAGGCTTCTCCAGAATCCGTCCTGGGGATGGAGGGAATACCTGGGATTGGGGGACCATTGTGAATAGAACGTGTGCTCCCCAACGAACACCCAGCCGTACCTGGCCATGGAGCTTCTGGTCCTGAGAAGCGTCCATCGTCCGGGTCTTCAGACATCGAGCCAAGCTGGGCAGCAGAGATGACTGATGATATGGAGCCCCTGCTACAGCTCCCTGGTGTGGACCTGAAGTCAGCCCAGGGAGGGCTGGATTCTGAGCAGTGACAGCCCTGGAGGGGCACGTCGTGACCACACTGCCAGGTCCTCAGTCCCCCATCCGTCACTCGCCAACATCAATGGCCCTGCCTGGATTGTGGCTACACATCCAGGAACTCCTCCAAGGGGTGTTGACCACTGAGGAGAGACCATGCAACACCTTTGAGCACAGGGCAATCTGTCGGGCAGCCTGTCCTCAAGTGCCACAGCCAGGGCTGATGTCACACTCAGCACTGTCTCACTCTCCCCCACACCTCCTCCCAGGGGCGGGCTGTGGCAGGTGGCACGAGTCCTCCAGGCAACACATGCTGTGGGGTGGGCCTTCTTGGGGCCGGTAGTGCCCCCGGCTCTTCCCTGATGCCCCTGTGGTCACACCAGTAGCCCTCCTGGGCAACATTTCACACTAATGATTGTTTATATTTATTTTAAAAAGGTAGGCTCCTGCAGTGCAGCCCCTCTTTAAATACTACAGGTTCACACAAATCCTCCCACATCTCCAAAGTCCCCACGACGTCATCCCACAGATGGACTGGGTGCTGATGGATAGTGAAACGGGTGACCTACATCGTAAATGAAGTGCACGTCACCGGTCTACCATCCCCTCAGCCACCCTGGAGAGCGGTTGGCACGACAGTGCCTTCCGTGATGTTGCTGACGCCACCCAAGCAGGACAGCACCCCGAGGAGCCCACCGCCAGTCCTCAGGCGGACGAGGCCACAGGGATCAGCCTCCCTCCACCAGAGCCCGGCCTCCCTTCCGGGGCAGGGCTGGGTCGGGACCACTCCCAGGACACACATCACCCAGTCCTCCTTCCTTGAGTCCACCCAGTGCAGCTGGCCATGTCCCTTCCCTGAAGGCTGCATCAGGAACAGGAAGTGCCTCCAGGGTGGGATTTGATACTAAAAAAGAGGTTTCCCGTGTATGTTTCATCATAAATAAAGAGAAGACAACACGGACAACCTCTCCTTCAAGTATCGAAGATGAGCGCAGATCAAAAAGAAAAACACCGAAAACGAAAAACGAAACGAAACTGCCAGATCTTCATCGATGTTGTGTCACCTCCAGGAACTTGTCACCCATCTACACTGTACCAGGTAGACCAGGTGTTGAACGTCTATGCGAGGAGAGTCTGGTTTACGCATCTAACAAAAACCCTTGAAGTCACTCAGGAAACACTGCCCACCAGGTGCACACCCTCCCGAGGTGGAACCAGGGTCCCTGAAGTCTAGCAGGCCTGGGGAGTGCCCCTGGGAACAACGGCTTGCACCTTGGAGCCAGCGCGTCAGGAGAGCTCACACACACACTGGGAAGGTGGTCCGACGTGAGCCGACCCCCAGGTCCGGAGGGGGAGGGGGAGCCGGCTGCGGGTCCCAGCAGCTTTCCAGGCTAGGTGGGATCCTAAAAGCAGATGCACACCATCACGTTAGTCCAGAGCATAGTGAGTCCCAACGACCTCCTGCTGAGGGGGGCAAAAAAACGCCAGGCAGAACAGCAGGGAAGGCCTCCCTGCCTTCCCCGTAACTCAGTTAAGAGACAAAAGCAAGTTTCATTTCCTGGAGAGCGCTTGCCAAATGATGATGCCAATTCCAGGCTGGCTTTTCAGTTTGCCATAAAACTCTGCTATCCACATCTTTTTAATTATGGAGGGAAAGCATCTCCGGAGCCATTTTCATCTTAAGAGGCAGGCCAACCCTGACAGGACCAGAGAGGCCGGAGTCGGGAGTCACGGCACAGAACACGCATGGTTTCTTCTTCAAAGTCATACAACTGTGTCCTCCTTTCTGCCCGAGATGGACAGGAAGAGGGTCTCTGATCCTGTTGTTTCCCTGAACCCTCTCATTTGTCTCTGGATCCGGCCGTGCCCAACCTGCAGGAGACCAGCAGCTGCCTGTCCTGGAGACCTCAGAGGCAATGGCACACTCCCCAGGGCCACCTCTCCTGGGCTCGCTCCAGGTAGAAGCAGTGGTGTGGGGCACCAGCAGGGTGGAGCTGGCTATGCCAGGCAACCTTGCCACCTCATCTGTTCTGACCATAATCAAAGCGAGTAGAAGTGGTAGACCTAGGCCTCTGCCAGAACCCAATGCCCTGCACCTGAACATGCCCCTTTCTCAAGTGCCATAGATGAATCCAGAGCCCGGAATCGCAACCTATTGCCATTGAAACAAAAACACCAACAGCCACCCACTTGTATGCTTTGGCTTTGGAAGGAGCTGAGAACCACTGCCTTCCTCCAAGGTTGGATCACTCCAGGAAGTGCCCTGAGAAGTGCCCAGGGCACCTGTAGCCCAGCAGACATGTGTGCAGAGCTCACTTACCCTGGCTGGGGCTGGAAGAGAAGTCTTCCAAGCTCATATCTGACAGTGAAGAGCAGCTTCCAGAAACAATTTACCACAAGAAAAACACCACAACAAAGGAAACCTCTCCTCAATGCCACCCAGCAGAATCACCTACACAAACGCACCCTCTTCCTGAACACCAGCGCTGCCTCCCAGACATGGAAGGAAAAGCCTACAGAAAAGCCTCAAGAAGAGCCCATGGCCTGTGGTTAGCCATCCACGGGCTTCTCCTGCATCAGGGCTGAGGACACAATCTCTTATCCTGTGTTGGCATCACAGTTTGAAATCCTCCAGATTTCAAATGTACCAACTTTAGCACGCTTGTTGGAACTAAACAGGTGCTGGCCCACGTGAATTCCAGGGACCCAAGGTCTCTTCTTGATATCAGAACCCAATATTCCACCCAAAGGCCGCTGTTTCAGAACATCCTTTCAGAATAAGCTGAAGGCCATGGGGCAGTGGTTTAGACCATCTGTGCTGTCTGCACAAAGCAGGCTTTTGACCAACAGACATGTACTGTGTGTTAGGCTAACTTCAAGCGCACTGCCAAGAATGGCAGAGACCAGTCATGCCTTCAAAGCAGGGCCCTATGCTGCATGAGGCTGGCTGTGTATGATTCAACAGACGCGAGGCAAACGCAATACCAAAAACCTACCTGCATCTCTGGAGGTGTGTGCTGCCCTCTGTCTCCCCAGGTTGGCATCCCTGGCTGGTTGAGAAGTCCTCCTAAGAATGGATAAGACACGGAGGGTTAGTGGAATAGAAATGGTAGGTATTTGGGACAGGCCTTGTGGCCAAAAACCATTTACTCATGTGGATCATGCCCTCAGCTGAAGCTGAGGTCCAAACCAGAAGTTCTCCATGGTGGGATCCAATTTTGGAAAAGAGGTTAACTGGGTGAGTTTCATCCTCAGGAAAGAAACAGAAACCCAGAAGACTTCTCTTCAGGTACCAGTTACACTGATAAGACCACCTCTGACTCTTCCCCCAAACTTGACATTCCGTCCTGGGAGCCCTGTTGAATATGGATCGGACAGCGAGGGTTAGAAGTCCAGATGACATTAGTCAAAATAATAAGGTACAGACTTGGTGGCCAGGCAGAGATTTCTGTCCACTGATGGGTGCTGACTTAATGCCCTTCCCTGCAGCTGAGGTCTGGACCAGAAGTCCTACCAGATGGGATCTGATACTGGAAAAGAGGTTAACCAGGTGTGTTTCATCTTCATCAAAGAAACAGAAACCCAGAAGACCTC
This sequence comes from Xerus rutilus, assembly GCA_028644305.1. Taxonomy (NCBI): domain Eukaryota; kingdom Metazoa; phylum Chordata; class Mammalia; order Rodentia; family Sciuridae; genus Xerus; species Xerus rutilus. The sequence continues at coordinate 3,957,112 of CM053401.1, forward strand.
TCTTCAGGTACCGACAAGACCACCTCTGACTCTCCCTCCCAACTTGACATTCAGTCCCAAAAGTCCTGCTGATTATGGAATTGCACACTGAACACTGGTCAGCTAGCTAGAGGAAGCCATCAGTTGAATGCATGCTGTCCATCAACCATCCCTCCAAGTACCCCAGTGGAGCAGATCCCCATGGTACATCCTCAAAGGAGCACCATGGCCACACATTAGTGATACTGTAGAAAGGCTGGTCCCAGGAGCTGTCACGTTTAGTGTTAGTCACCAAGGTAATCTTTTCTTATTTACCAGAGAGGGGCTCAGAAGCCCCAAACCAGGGCTGACTCCACCAAGGGTCCTCCTGAGGACCCACTGCAGAGGTGTGTTGGGCCAGGTGGCCTAGGCTGTAAATAGAGCGCACACTCTGGTCAGCAGATGACCCGGGTGCTTTAGGGTGGTGCAGACAGCATGCTCCTTGCCCTGAATCTGGAGGGCTCCACATGGACAGCACTGGAGACACCCAACTCTCCCCGCATTTGGCACACATGTCACCAACGTCTCGCAGGTGCTCTCTTCCAAGTCTAGCGGAGTGCAGCTGGCCTTGGTTTATTGTCTCTTTCCCCCAAAGTGGACATTCTTCCAGAAGTTCTCCAAGTGGGGATTAGATACTGAGGGTTAGTGGACCAGGTCACAAACGGCACAAATACAGCGTGTGCTCTCTGGTCAACCACCTCATGTATCCACGCACTTGTCGACGCCAGTCTCCGCGGGCTCAAGGGGCCCTGCCTTCGAAGTCGCCAAGTCAGAGCAGACTGCTGAGAAGAAGGCCGCCACACAGTTACGGTCACACACACGACAAAAGCCCACAGCCCGCTGGTGTGCACCCCACCCCCTGTTGGTGTTAGTTCCAGGAAAGCTTGCAAGGCGGGATTAGATACTGCAAAGAGGTCGACCGTGTAATGTGCGCCATGAATACAGCGAACGCGCCACGGACCACCTCTCTCCAAGTACCAAGCAGCAGCAGCACTACACCCGGACAGTGGCTCTTCCTCAAAGCTGAGATCACCTCCTGGAAGTCCTCCGAGGCGAGATGGGATATTGAGAAGAAGTAGACCATGTGTCCTACGTCATAAATAAAGCGTACACACCATGGTCAACCGCATCTTCAAATACCATGAAGTGGCATGACCCCCGCCTCTCTTCCCTTAATTTGGCGTCAACTCCAGGAAGCCCTGGTCATGTACAATCATAAACTGTCCACGGTCAGCAAGTGTGGCAGTGACCACAAGCCCATGTCCAATGCCACTACCACTTCAGGACGCCCTGCAAGGCTGGGATTGGGTGTCGCATACTGGTTGAGGACCAAGTGGCCACCACCATAAATAAAGAACGTGGTCTACAGCCAACCACCTATGGTCTGTGAGGGGCAGCACCCATCACATAGGCCCTGCTGTTAAGTTGGCATGGCCCTGAGGAAGACCCCAAGGCTTGCCGATGGGGAGATTTAGTGTACCACATGAATGCGTCTGAAGGAACGCGGACACTTTGTGGCCTACCACCTCTCCAAGTCTGTACTGTGCAATGGTACAGAAGCCAGACCAGGGTATCTCCCACGCAGTTGGCCTTGCTTCTGGGAAGCCCTCCAAGATTGGCTTTGATATTGAGAAGACGTGGACCACATTACATACAACACAGATAGTGTGCGTTCAGTGGTCAGCCGTCTTTTCAGGTACCGTGCAGAGGGCTGATGTCACACCTGGTGTTTCCTTCCTCACATTAAAATCACCTCCAGGAAGCCCTCTGAGGCCAGATGCGAACTGAGAAGAGGCCACCATGCAGTGTGTGCTACAGCTGCAGAAAAGGCAGCAGAGAAGAGCCCCTCAAAGGACCAAGTAGAGATGTCGCCGGAACTACTGCTGTGCCTGATATTTAAGACTGCCCGCAAGAAGCCCTCAGGGTGCATTCGCTGTTATGCGAAGGTGGACAGAGTAGCATGCATTGTAAGTAAAGTATATGAAGCATGGTCACCTCCTACTGGGTACCCGAGGTGGGACCAGTGCCTTGTCTCTTGAGGTGAACATGACCTCCCTAGAGACCTTCCAAGCCAAACTCGACACTGAAAAATGGTGGACCATGTTACATACACTGTTAACAGAGACATGCAGTGTATCTGAACCCTCTTCAGGTACCGTGAGGTCATTGCTGATGCAAGAACCGTGCCCTGTCTCTGAGCTGGCGCATCTCAGCAAGCTCTCGGAGACTGGACCGCAGGCGGGGAGGAAGAGGAGCGTGGGAAGTGCTTGATCTGTGAACACACACGGTGGGGTCGATCAGAGCGCCACACAGAGCTGGGGCGTCTTCCTCCAGTGCCTGCACTCGACATGCCAAAATGCACTGCATGCGAATCATCAGTGACAAAGCGTGTCTTCGAGGGTCTCGAGCGGCACTGTCCCATGTGCTCCTGTCTGCCTCTCCGCGGACATCCTGAGGTCATCTGAGCACAACTTGGCGAATCACGAGAAGCAGAGCGGGCAACATTTCCCATCCGTGAGCTTCTGTGGAACCAACCACCCCGTCTTCAGGTTGTGCCAGGGAGGGTGCCAAGGCTGAAGCAGGACACCTTCCTGGTGGTGATCACTGTGCTGAGGAAGCCCCCAAAGGCCCGTGAGACACAGGAGAAGACTGTCTCTAGAAGTAAGACACAGCGCACGTCTATTGTCCGGCCAGGTATGGTGGTGTTGGGAGGGGCTGGTCTCTTCTCTGGCTTCAGGCTCCTTTCTGCAGGATGTTTTGGATGGGTGGGCTGGATACCAAGAAGCGGTTTACCGTCCCACATACATACTCAAAATGTATGTGGGACGGTAAACCATTTCTTCAAGTACCGCAGGATGGCAGTGAGATTGTAAGAAAGCTCATGTCCACCAAGTTGCCTCCGGGCACCTCTTCGAGGCTGCATTTGACACTGAGGAGCAGGTCACGGTGTCTCCTAAACAAGAGCTGTGTGGTCAACCATGTCATTGAGGCCATGGCACAGTAGTGATCCCAGAAAGAATTAAAGTCTCCTCCCCAGAGATGGTGAGATTTCCCAAGGCAGAGCTTGATACAAGAAGAGGAAGGTTATGTCATTTCCCATCATGCAGGAGAAAAAAAAAAGAACATGCCATACGGAAACCAACTCTTCAAGTGCACGGAGAAGCCTGCGGTGGGTCCGATGGCGCCTCCCCGAAGATGGCGGCATTTCCAGGAGCCTCGGGGATGGATTTGATACTGAGGGTTAGTGGACCGTGTTACATACGTCACAGATAAAGCGTACGCTATACGGTCTACTATCTCTCCGAGTACCACACAGAGCCGCCGCCGAGGACAAGGACCGAGGACACGTCCAGAAAGGCCTCCGAGGCTCTGAGCTGGGTGGAGCCAGAGGGCAGGTGGAGCATACACATGCATCATGCCACAAGCACACACAGGCCAGGAGCCGTGTCTTCACGGGCAGCTCAACACCAGCGCTGGGACCGGTGGCTCATCCCCCAAACCGGCAACTTTTCCAGGAAGCCCTCCGAGGCTGGAAGTCCCACTGGGCAGAGGTGGACGACGTTATGGATTTCGTTGTTCGTAAAGGCCGATTAGGTGCCTAGAGTGGTTGGGCACCACGCTGGGTCTGAGGGATGGGGAGACAGGCACCATGGCAGGGAAGGCCTGGTATGTGGCAGGTGGGGGAGCAGGGAGCAAAATAAGATCTACATGGCCCATGTGCCACCAAAAAGAGCACCGGTCTAGTCAGACCAAGCGAGCCAGGCAAATATTTCGGGGCCCATGAGGCCCAGGCCTTACCTATCTGTGAGCCTTAGTCTTAGGCATAGAAAAATTGTGCTGCAAGGACAGGCTGATGGGCATATCTGCCTCAAAGTCAGGGGCACTTCCAGGAGGCCCCAAGGCTTGGATTGGGAGCAGTAACCACCACGCCATCTTCACGAACAAAGAAGGTGTCACTTGGGCCGACTGTCTCCCTAGGGGGCCAACATGGCGCTGCCTCTGGACAACCCTCGACACTGGACTTAATCTTGGTAAGAGGTGGACATCAGCACACACAGAGGAAGCAGCCGCACAGAGACGCATCTCTGCAACGTCACAGAGGAGGACGGAGGCTGAGCCGACTGGTTCCCCTCAAGGAAGCGCTGGCTCCTCCAAGGCCAGCCAGGCTGCTGGGAAGTGGTGTACCTGGTCACACAAATCTGTCCTTGTGCCTCTGCCTCACGGAGACCGTCTCTTCAAGCACCACGGCTGAGACGGGAGCTGGGGTGTCTGCCCCCACGTTGTATCACCTCCAGAAAACGCCCCAGAGGCCGCATCGAATGCCCAGAAGACAGAGGTCTTGATGTGCCAGTCAGATATGGACCACAGGCACCAGGAATTCCCTGGAGCAGTGCTGAAGTTAGCTAAGCCCAGCGTTCTCTTCCCTGATGTTGGCCACACCTCCAGGGTGCCCTCCGAGGATGGAGTGGATACTGAGAGTTAGTGGACCATGTTACATAGGTCAAAAATCATAACGCCTACGTTCCATAGTCTACCACCTCTTCAGGAACCATGAAATGGTGCTGACCCCAGAAACAGGGCCTTGTCCCTGCCGCTGGCGTCACTTCCAGAAAGCTTTCTGAGGCCTGATTTGGCAGTGGGAAACAGGCACGTGTTGAGCATACGCAGCCCTTCCTCAGCTGTGGACCGGTGGTGCCATGGGGAAAAGGCACCACGACTCGGAAGCAGCATCTCCGCCAGCGAGGCCATGCCAGCTGAGGAGACTGAGAACGTAGTGCTGACCATGCTTTGGCCATTAGGTGGTCAACCATTAGTCAGTCAAAGTGGAAGACACTATTTGGTTCTACCTGGAAGAACAAGACTGTAAGGGCAGAGCTTCTCAGGTGAAAGGAGGTCACTGGATCCGCCCACATCCACCTGAGCTATGGAGGCCCTCGCCACATACTTTGCCCGCCTTACAGACTTAAGCCACAGAGCCAAGATGGTGTGGGCTCTCCAGCTCCTGCTCAGCATCTCTCCCTCCTCAAAGAGGCCTTCCTGGAGTCTCTCCACCCCCTCTCACAGCTCAACCATGCACACCACTGCCCTGTACAAATAAGATACAAGGCCATGGGGCTGGCTCGTCCAAGGAAGGACAAGAACAGGCTCCTGGGCTCCCTGCAGGAAGACATGGCTGTCCTCCGAAGTCCCGAAGACCATGGTAGATGGTGTCACCTCTGTGCACAACTCAGATGTTAAAGTCCAAGCTCCTTAGAATGATGGCATTGGGGTGCCTCCTTCTCCCCCGCCATCCTCTGGTCCCTGCACAGCCTGTACATTATCCCCACACCTTTGCTCCCACGCTCCTCCACCTTGGAGTGCAGCTCTGCTGCGTCACCATCAAACCCTACCAATGGCCACTCCTCCCACAGCCTGGCTCGCCCCCACTGCACCCTGCCTGCTGCTCTCCCTGACCCAGCCACAGCTCCCACACAGGAGCTGGGGTGTCTGCCCCACATTGCATCACCTCCAGGAAATACCCCAGAGGCCACGTTAAGTGCCCAGAAGGGAGAGGTCTTGATGTGCCAGTCAGACATGGACCGCAGGCACCAGGAATTCTCTGGAGCAGTGCTGCAACTAAGCCCAGCATCTGTTCTGATGGTGAAGTCAGTTTACTAAACACTGTGGTGCTGGGGCCACAGCAGTAAACGAGAGTCTCCACCTTCCTATACCTTTTAGCTTAGCAGGGAAAACCCACCACAAAATACTGACTATGAAGGAGCAAAGCGCATTGAGGACGAGGGTCCCCGATGGCTGGGAAGGCTGCTCAGACGCTGAAGGATGAGGCGGCTCTCCCAGGGAGAGTGGGCCCAACACAGGCCACGCGGGAGGAAGCAGTGTCTGATGGAATACGACCAGGAGAGACGGTAGTTTGGATGGAGACTGATGGCCCCAAAGCACCCCTGCAGATGGAACATGGAGAATGGGAAAAGGCCAGAAATGAGTCTGAGGAGCTGGCGGCAGGCAGGGGTGTTGCAGACCACACAGGGCCAAAGGTGAATGTTAAAGATTTTGGACTTCATCTTCGGAACAAGGAGAGGACACTATTATCTAATACAGGACATACTGAGCTTCATAGTACTATAGTTTCTTTTGCCAACATGAAAAGAAAGTGTTGCTGGGGGCAAGGGTGGGTGCGGGAAGAAAGAGTTCAGGAGCCCAAAGAGAGAACGGCACCCAGATGGGGTCAGAGTCAGGGAGAGGGGGTACAGCAGATATGTTTAAGAAAATTGAAGATGAAGAGCCCAAAGAGACTTGGTAGAGCCCAGATACGAATGAGGGATGGTGAGCCATCAGTCACCAAGAAGCCTTGCACGTGTCTGCCACAGGAGCTGGCCAAGTGGCACCACTATGACCTGGGGGACGCTGGATGAGGAACATGTTGGGTGGGCAGGATTTAGACCTGGAGGAGTCCCAGATGCTCTGGTTGGCAACCAGAGGGAAGTCACTAGTGATCTCCAGGAAAGCGTGCAGAGGACTGGTGGAGCCACAGGCCAAACACACCTGAGACTTGGAGAAGCTACCCAGAGGGCAGCAGCTAGAAGGAAGGTAGCTGGATTCGAGGTGGATCATGATGAACTGCACCATCATGAAAGCCAACAGGGAGACTTCATGAAGGAAGGGAGACTGAGGAGGGGGTGTAAGACTCCTGAGGAGCTAGGAGGATGGAGCTCAAGCTAAGGGCTAGCCTGGCAGCATTGGGACAGAAGCAGAAATCACCTGGTGATGAAGGAGAGAGATAATGGGCTGATGTTCACGGTGGAGGTGGGGAAGATGTTTTGATGGCTTGTTTTCTGTGCAGCCCTTACTGACGAGGAAGCCATTCAGGTCTCCTCCTTGGTTTCATAACTCTCTGGGGCAGGGAGGGGCCACAGGGCTTTAGTCTATATCCCCAGCACCCAGCACAGGCCAGCATGCACAATACCAGGAATAAAGAAAGAGATGGCTCCATATGGAAGCCTCTGAAAGCACCCCGTTCTCCCAGGTAAAGTAACACAGTTCCTCACTGGCCTCCACAGTGCTACGAGCTAAGCCTGCCCACCCTCCCCACCAGGGCCCAACATCTGCTCAGCCAGCTCGGGCAGCTTAGCACCTTCCAGACCTTCTCCCTTCCCCAGGCCCAGCCACTGCTCCCTCCCTTCTCCCTTCCTTAAGAGGTCCTTGTCCTCTCCCTTCTTGTCCTCTCCCTCAAGAGGTCACTCATAGCTTCCTTGTGATTCGTCCTCTCATGGACTTCGCTGTGCATTCTCCCAGACCCTCCACACTGAATGCATGGGTCCAGCATGTGACCTAGTGCAGTGGCCCAGGCTGGCTGCAGCTCCTGCCCTCCTGGAGCTTCCAGTCTGGGTGTGGGGCAATGGCTACTCAACCTATACACGACAGTGGTCATGGAGGTGCATGAATGAGGTCTGCACTGTCAATAGTCCAGAAGGATTCCCAGCTGGTACAGCACAGCCCAAGCCCACAGGGCACAGAGAGGCTACTGCACCTCCCAAGGGTAGGGCACAGGGCCATGGAAGTGACAGAGAAGGCAGAGACCAACCCCACTAAGACCCTGTCACCCAGGAGCCTGTAAACAGGAGGAATGGGAGGAAACCCATAAAATCTACATGGAATCATCTCACACAGGGCAAAGTCAGAGAACACAATCACAGTCTTCACCATAGAGAAAGAGAGATCTAAGCATGGCTTTCAGGAGCTGAAATGTAAGCAGAAACAGACTTTGGAAGCTGGCTGTGTGCTTTCTGAATCACCAGAGAAACAGAAATGAAGAAAAAATGATATCCCTATGACATAACAAAAGGTAGCAAGAGAAAGGGGGACAAAAAAAAAAAAAGCATAAAGTACAATTTAAAAAAAAGTCAAAACATGATAATCAAGGAAAAAAAAATGCAAATGAACTGTATGCCCTTAAAAAAAGGCTTTTCAATTTGGGTCAAAAGCCTCAAATCCAAACTATATGTTGCCGATTTGAGACACACCATTTAATTAAATGAACTCAAAAGTTTCAAAGGTAACCAATGGCACAGAAAAGCAGGAAGGCCTTCATTTTCATGCAGTTAACTTTCAGGCAGCCACACAACCATGCACAGACACTCCCAGACCATGGGGCTGCACCGCAGCTGACCGCCAGCAAGCTAGCCTTATCAACGCACCCTGGCCTTGCACACACAGCAGTGCGTTCAATTTGCTATGCAATTGTTTGAATGCTTACATGGAAAAGCTTTCCAGGGTGTTCAGGCGTATGTGGCACTGGAAGAGGGAACCCAGCACCCACAACTCAGGGTCACATCCCCATGCCAACCAGAGAAGCTCTGATGTCATCTAGTTTACTTATTGGGCTTCTGGGTAATATTTGGCCTGAACAATGGGTTTAGCAGCATTTGAAAGCCAGTATTTAATTACATTGTGTTTGTATTGTTTTACAAATAAGTGGAAAATGGAAAAATAAAATCTCTGCTATCACTAATAAGAGCACAGAAATTCAGATAAATGTGGAAATCATTTGGCACACCCAAATCAGCCCATCTTTAGCTTCAGTCATTGAATTTAAGGCAGTCAACTGTGTGGTTGGAAAAAAAACAAAACTAAAGAACATCCATGGAGTGTTAGAAATTGCCTTGGAAAGGTGCAGAATATTTTGCTCTCGAGGAGCCAAATTCCTTGGAACATGCAATTCTCCAACCCAACTTTCCACGACACTTTGCCTTCTTTACAGGCTTCCATAAACAAGCATAGGAAGTAGGGTTGCTAACATGAGAAGGCAGATCAAGAGCAAATAGGTGTGCCTCTGCCATTTGGAGTCATTGAACAGGTTATTAACACCACCTCTCAGAGATGGAATGTACATAACGATGATACAGCAGTCATAAACATCACATTAGGGATAATAAAACATCCAAAAATGAGGACGATAACAGAAACACATTTCCAGAATTCTCTCAGCCCTAAAAACATCAAATATGCAAAAAGGAGATGATAAACATACTTCAAAGCTAGAGGCAACACCATTCTTAACAGAAAATGAGAAATAAAGAAATGATGCTCACTTCATTATTCATAGATTACACTGTCCCAAAAGTTCTGACCAATATAATAAACCAAGAAAAAAAATAGTTAAGTGCTGTAAACTACTAGAATAAGATTAAAATTATGGTTATTTATGTATTTCATAATTCTTTACTAAAAAAATCCAAAAGGACCAAAGAAAAACCAATAAAAAACCAAATATATTTACATCGAAACCTATGCCCTATAAACAAGTAGCATATCTTACTATTAAGGCCCATGAAACATTTATAAATTTAGTTGTAGTATGCATAAAAGATACATCAATCAGTTTCCCCAAAGCAGAATTTGTATGTCCACGTGCTCTAGCCACAATAACATATAACCACAGTTGAATTAAAAGGCATAATCAACAATACACAACCCAAATAAGTTAATTTAAAAGTGAGCTCTAATTTTTCACATTTAATTCTGATAATCACATCTTCTAAGGACAAGAAATGAAAAACATAATTATAAATATTTTAAAATCCTAAAAAGACTGAAACATAGGAAATGCAGTTAAAATTGCAATCAGAGGCAAATTCATATCATAACTGTTTTCATCATTAAGGAAGAATTAAATAGGAAATATATGGACAAAACCATAAAACAAGCTTAAGGAAAGTAGTAGGAAGAACTCAATAAAGAATTTGAAAACACACACACACACACACACACACACACACACACACACTGAAATAATAAATTATTCCAAGAATTCATTCTTTGAAAAACCTCTAAAATAGACATACCTCTAGCTCATCAAATAAGATAGAGTGTGCATATACAAGATTAAGACAAAACTGATATAATTATAGAAATAGACAAATTTTATTACAAAAGAATACTATTTATAATTTTGTTAATAAAATTTTGAATTTAAAAAAGTAGGTTTCTTTCTAGGATTAATAATATGTAAAAACAATTACTGAGCACTAATGATGTGCTATACACCATGAGAGGTACTGTATCTCTTAACCCTCACAGTGGTCTGCTAGGTTCTCATTTTAGCCACTTAACAATTAAGGAAACTAAGAATTGGGGGCAATGAGAGGTCCACAGTTTTCTCAACCTCATATAGGAAAGAACTGAAGTCAATTTATCTGATTTCAGTCCCTGCAAGTTTAAACACTGAGCTATATTAGAGGGGAAAAAAGCAAAAATTCTAAAGATGTAGAAACTCTGAAGAATCCAATAAATACAAAAGCAATAGAAAACATTATGAAAGATATACCCTGGAGAGTTATGTAGATGAGTTCTTTAAAGTTTTCAAGAAAAAAATAATTCAAATGATGCAATATGGTACAGAATGAAGAAAAAATGGAATGTTCTCATTGATTTACAAAGCCAGCATCACTGACACCAAAGTCAATCAACAAATAGATTGAGAAAATCCTACACACAGTACTAGCAAAGCAAATATTATTAAAAGAATGATAAACCACAATTAAATAGAATTTGATCTACAATGTTTCACGTTATGAAACATTACAATTAATTGTATCAACAGATCAACAGAAAAACAACGCAAATATCTCTTAGATATCAAAAGTGCATTTCATAAAATTCTAAATCAATTTGATTTTAAAGTCATCTATAAAGTAGGAATACTTGATTAGCATTATGAAAAAACCTAGACTGAAAAAATGCTTCATAATCATACTTAACAATGAATTAGAAATAAGACACGATTTCTGTTATCACCAATTTAGTGTTTTAGAAGATCTAACCATATAAGGTAAGAAAGAGAAATTGACGAGGTAAAATGAAAATTTGCATTATATATATATGAATGACTCTTCATCCAGAAATTCCAAAACACTCAGCTAAAAGCTTGTAGAACAAATAAAATAATAATTTAGTGAGACAAATAGTAACTACAATAAACACTTCCCTACATACCAGTTGCAAACAGAAAATATGAGGAAAGGTAGATCAAATTTACAATAGAAATAATATTTTTTCCTTAAAATAAACTTAATGACAAGTTGTGAATTTGTCAAATTCGACAAATTATTTATATATAAATGTAAAACTCTAAAATAGCATGCAAAGCCCAAGTATCAAAAATATCAGTTCTCCTTAAATTAATTTCCACTGAAAATCTAAAATTCATTTGAAAGAATAAATAAATGAGATGCTCCAACAAAATATTTAAAAATAAGAATGAAGAAAGATCGTTGCCACTGAATAATAATACATTCTAACATAATACATTAAAAAGGCAATACTGGCCTAAATATTAACAAGTCAATGGAATAACTGAAAGCCAGAATAAGAAACAAAAGTATACAAGTATCTACCCTGTGGCATATATGGAAATGGGACAAATAGTTTTTTCTCACAATAATTAAATTGATGGATTAAGGATTCAAATATTAAAAAATGAAAGAAGTAGAAAGAAATAAAATTGACTATTTATATGAGTTCTATCTGGGAAGGGCCCTTACTAGGAAGGGAAATGCAAATAAACTATAAGGAAAAATAAATGCTAGATTTTTAGATGACAATCTGAAAAATAGTTTAATTAATAATTTAATAATTTAATTTAAAAATTAAAATCTCCACAAAACAATATTGAATAGCAAATGAAAATGGGGGGAAGGAAGAGGATGACAGTTACACATGGGAGAAAAAGATTCACTGTTCCTGGGGAGTACCATGTAGGTACTTGTGTAGGCCCCGCTTTTTTTCAGGAGGCCTGTGCTCCCCTGAAACTGGCTCTTCAGTTTGAACATGCACAAAGACAAAGGGAAAGGGGAACAGAGCACTACATTGGTGGAAAAGGATCCCAGAATTCTCACAGGAACTCAAGGAAAAAGAATTATGGGCCTACATAAGAGGAATTGGCTGGAAGTCTATGTAAGAAGGTAGAGCCCAAACTCCTCAGCACTGTGAAGAGCCCTCCAGGAGCCTGAGGAAAGCCTCTAAATGTATCACTGAGAGAAGGCAAAGCAGAGGGGGCTATGGCAGAGCCAGCTGTGCACTTGAGCTTCACACCACAAAGGGGGAAAGAGAACTGTGCCAGCTGGAGACTAAGCACTGTAATCATCCTCCACATGCTGCTCAGAGCAGCAGCAACCAAAAGTACACTCTCCAGGCCAGAAGAGCCTTCAAAGCATGTGGACAGTCCAAAAGAAAAGAACTAAAGATGTTAAATTGGGCTCCTGAGGGAAAGACCAGCTAACTCACTCTACAATAATGTACAGTTCAGAGGCAACCAGAAGCAGCAGGAGCTCCCAAGCAGCTGGGGTGTTTGTGTGTGTGTGTGTGCGCATGTGTGTGCACACACCTCATTCATACCTATATATTTATCCATCAACAGGGAGTTCAGAGAATGATCTAACACCAAACTAGAGACAATTGGAATATTTTAAAAAGTAAAGAAATAATCTTGAAGACTAAAAAAGGGAGGAAAACATCTCAAAAAAACCTATCATTAATATTATGAGAAAAAGAAGCAATTACATCCACAAAACATAATGTCATAGAATAACATTGAAAGTGTAATAAAAATTTTAAATAAGAGATATGAAAATAGGTAAAGGACAGGGAACTGTCTAGCAAAACAATGAGAAAAATCAGAGAGAAGACATGGGAATATTAGAGAACCAGCCAAACAGGCCCAACATACAATCAAGTGCTAGGAAGATGAATATATGTGAGGAAAGCAGCCAAGCAGTTGCTCTGAAAACTTTCTAGGGCTGGGACATAGCTCAACAGTGGAGCATGTGTCCAGCCCATGCAAAGCCTTGGGTTCCACCTCCAGCACTGCAGACACACACACACAAACCGGAAAAAAGTCTTTGAAATTGAAAGGACTTGAGTTTCCAGATAAAAAAGGCTGTAAAAATGGATGAACATAGATGCACATCAAGACACAAACACATGAAATCTTGAAATTATGGGAGACAATGAGAAAATCCTACATGTTTCAGAAAGGTTGAGGGACCACAAAGTATTGGGACTTCTTATGAAACCCTGGAAGCTTTAAGACAGTAATTTATGATTTGAATATCTGAGAAAGAAGATCAAAAAGGTTTCCAATTTAGAATTTTATACCTAGCTAAAATATCAGTGTCTGCATGGACATTTTCCTATGCAGATGTGAAAGGTCTCCAAAAATTACCTCCCATGAACTTTTCTCCAGAAACCGCAAGGGGGTACACTCTAGTAAAATAGAGAAGTAACCCAAAAAGAATGATAATGTGGGATCTACGAAACCAGGGATTCAACCAAGGAGAGAGGATCAAGGGACTCCCCACGATGGCACCAGGATGCCTCAATGTATCAGGCAAGGAGGATCCAGAAAGAAATTACTTCAAAAATATTCTTTCCACATGTTTAAGTTGGGTAAAAAAACACAACTAATGTAATTGAATCTATGAAGAGGCTGTAATAAACATGAACTCTGTTCAGAAAAAATTTTAAAAACCTAACATAATAAAGAGAAAGGAACATGTGCACACCCACATACAAGGTGAGTATTAACTCCAGGGGGAAAATTGTGAAGAAGAAAATACTCATATTGCTACTTTGTTCAGCATTTAAGAGTGTTTACATTCTTACAACAATGTAAACTCTGAATATTCATCAAACCAAAACCATGGAATAAATATACGGAGAGGATGGTACACAGAGGAAGACAGGGGGGTGAAGCCAAGGGCGTATGCAAAGCAGTCAAACTCTTGTCTTTTGAGAAAAGTCAAGATAATGCTTGAGCTTTGAAAAAAAGTCAAGATAATGGCTAAGCTTTAAAAAAAGAAAAGAAAATCAAGAAGTAGAAAAATAAGAATATTACTTAGAATTATGGATATAAATGTCAAAAGAATCAGTTAGGGAGTTATAAGCTCCCACTGTAGTGCATAAAATCTGGGTGGAGCTGGGAGGAGGGAGGGCTGATGCTTCCCTGACAATTTCACAGAATTATCTGACTCTTAAAATGAGGTGTATGCATAACTTTGACAAAAATAACAACTAAATGAGAAATGAAGAGTGCAAAGCCTGGGCTGGCAATTCAGATACAAATAACCAAGGAAGAAGGGGAGGGGAATGCTGCGTGCAGGTGAAGGAGCTCAGACCAAGAAAGGAAAGCACCACGTCCAACCTGCAGAGGTGCAGGTTTTGGCAATTCCCAGAGAAGCGGATGCTGCTCAAGCTGACTCCAGAACACGTGTGGGCACGGAGGTTTTGGGGGCAGCTTGGCCACAGGACACACCCGCTACTCACCTTTCAGAATGAACTGCGGGAAATGAATCAGAGATGTGAGGATGGATGCACAGACACCCACCTGGCCCTGCAAAATTTGGATTTTAAATGCATCCTAATACTAACAAAAGCAAACCCACAAAGCTGATCATGATAGTCAGTAGCTGGAAGATTCTGTAACTGTTAAGGAACACAGAATAGGAAACTACTTAGCATGGGAAATGTTCAGGATACATAGTTAGGTGAAGATACAGAATAATAATGATGAGTTCTCTCTCTCTCTCTCTCTCTCTCTCTCTCTCTCACACACACACACACACACACACTCCTAATTTTCAGAAGTAAACAAAAAAACAGAAGCTGGTCACCAAATGTTGGCAGTGGTTGTCTTTGAGTGGTGGAACCAGGAAGATTCTCATTCTTCCATCTGTTCTTAGTATTTTATAAGCTTTTGCAAAAAACACATATTTCTTTTTTCAATTAGAAAAAAAAATGTATTATTTAAAATCATTGTATGTGACCCTAAATGATTAGGGTCTCTGGTGAGGAAAATTCACATGGTCCTGCTTTCTGTGTTGTCCATAATGTAATCAGCTACCAGAATGCAACTGTCTGCATAATTAGAGACTCAGGCACAGGTGAGAAGGTAACCCTGAGCCCCAACTCAAGCCGCTAGAAAGGACGCTGGTCCAGCAAGGATGCAGAGTCAACATGGCCTCCACCTTCGGTGAGACTAGAGACAAGGGACTTCTCTGGCCAGCTCTGCCCTCTACTCAGAGAAACAGCTGCCAGAAATGGCCCAGCCTCTGCTCACTAAGGCTCCAGGAGGGGCACAGGTATCGTGGCCCCTCTCAGAGGCATTCAGACACACTCTGGCCCTGTGTACAGGTCACCTGTGACCACCGCAGTCTCTGCATGCTCTAGACTGGCCCTTGTCACAGGCACACAGCGCTGTAGAGAGTAGCCAGGAAAAGTGGGGCTCACCCTGCAGAGTCACCACTGCGCCCGTAGCGTTATCCTCTAGGAAGCCAGCGGCTCCAGCGGCCACATCTTCAGGGGCTCCATGTAGAAGGACCTTCTGAGACAAGAGGGAAAGTCACAAAAGAAGACCCAACCTATTCTAGCAGGTGGCTGTAGGGTCAGGGGAGCTTGTGGACATTCGCTGGAAGGGCCTGGGGAGTGGCGGGTGGACCCAGCTGGCCCCTGCCCTCTGGGTACTCTTGGTTCCGGTGTGGGATTAAACATGGGGAGTGACACAAGTGGCACCTGAGTAGGTCTGGGTGGGGGCAGGGATATCTTGTGAGAGGTGAAGGCGGTGTGAAGTGGGCAGTTCTAAGACCCTCAGTGAGGCAGGGCAGAGGGGAGAGGAGGTGAGGAGGAGCAGGGCAGATACAAGAGGCAGAGCCGGGAAAGGACGGCTGTGGTCAGGGACAGGGGTGAGCCCTGGCCTCAGGAGGACAGCTGGGAGGAAGCAAGGGGGATGAAGAGAGGCTCACACGCACCACTGGAGCTTGCAGGGACTTGGAGGGCACAGAGGAGGAGGGAGGTGCGGTGACTTCTGCCTCAGGACTGGCGGGGCCATCTGAGATCTGAGGCAGAACCGGTTTGGTCAGCCGACCACTGCACGCGTGGCCAGCACAGCTGAGCTGTTACCGTTGTCATTACCACTGTTGTCACTGTGCTGTCCTTGAACTCAGAGCATCTAGAATCGGACTAATTGGTATTATTCTAGGACACCCATCAGCCTGGGTCTGTGAGAGCCTCTTCTGTTATCTTGATCTACCCTTCTAAGGATTCTGAGCACACCTGTGAGGACGCCCACTGTTGACTTACGTCCACAGAGCCTCCTACTCCCTGGGCTGCTGAGCGCTCCCCCAGGCTCGTAGCTCAGGCTCTGAGGGACTCAGGGCTCTGCTCCAGTCCTGGGCTGGAAATCAGTCCGTTGGTGCAATCACTGTCTCATTTGGATCCGGATAGCCTGGCACTGAGCTCAGCCAGGCGCTCTCCTTGCTGTGGAAGAAAGGGGCTGCTGTCAGTGACCAGTGCTCATCCATCTGGGCCCTCCTTGAGGTCACAGGAGGACATATTTGGGGACAAGGAGGCACCAAAGGCAAGGTTCTTGGGTGGGACAAGCCCGGACAGGCTGAGGCTAGCCCCGGCATCACACCACGGAAAGAGGAGGGCCACAGGCCCTGTGTTCTGCGCCTGCAGAACCGTGTTGCTGGGGCCACTGTCAGCAGGAAGGAAGTTTTCCAGATGCTTCGCTGTGGGGCCTTAAGAAAGGTCATCAGATTGGCGAAGCTGGCTGGGAGCATTTGTTATGCTCTCATCCTGATGAGCAAACCACAAACATGGGCTGCAGGGCTCTCAGGGCTGAAACTTGTCCAGAGAAGGAGGTCCCAGCCCAAGACAGAGGCACCAGGCCCCTTTTGCTCCCAACTCTCCACCCAGGCATCCAAGGCAAGGTGACGGGCACAGGGGTGGCTGTGGGGATGTGGGACATTCCCTGGACATGGAGGCAGGCGTGGATTCCCAATGCTCACTTTACCCTAGTCTCTTTCTCTTGAAGGGGCTTGTGAGGTGGTAAACGTGGCCACACCCACCCACTCAGCCAGCTGCAGGGAAGGAGCAGGAGAGACGGCCCCCTGTGAGCGTGCAGGGTGGGCACTAGAGATGAGGGACAGCTGGCGGGGGGAGACTGTGGCAAGAACACATGTACCCACACCTGCACTTGTGCCCTCTAGGTGGCTGGCCAGGGTCAAGAGCCGCTGATAACAACAGGAACATCAGCTTGGGACAGTGATGGCCCTGCCCAGGGAGCCAAGCTGGTTCTATTTTATCATATGGCAAAAACATAAGCTGGTAGGAGAAGCCCTGAACCCTAGGGAAAATAAAATATTGCCAACTGTCCCAAAATGATGATTGAGGATTAAGGAGAGCCTAGAAGGTCAGGAAGCAGGAGCGCTAGATGCAAGTCCAGTGGAGAGAGGCTGAGATGGTGAGGGGCGTTCCGTGAGCACCCCTTGTGCCTTTACAGGTGTGGAAACTGAGGCTGGACTGAGCAGTCAGGACTCAGATGAAGGAAAGAAGGAACTCTTTCCCCTTATCAAGGTCAGTGGAGGACAGTTAGGTCCCCCGTGAGCCTGGGAAGCAAGGGGAGAGACGCTGAGGCAGGGAGGCCAGCGTGGTCTTTGAAGGTTGGAAGGTGTCAGGGACAGAGACTCTGCATCACACCAGGAGCAACCCCTGCCTTCTCCCTGCACAGTGGCCCGGGCAGCTGGGGCACTCACCCTCAGGGGCAGGAGCCCCATGCAGGGCTCACTGTTGGAGGGCGGCCCACAGCACATGGAGCATTACAGAGTAAGACTGGACTCCCTTTGCAGCTGGGCATTCTTACCACATCCCCACGGACACATGCTATCTGCCCTGGCAAAGCAAAGAGCACAAGAGATGGGCAGGGCCCACTCACTGAAGACAGCGGGACAGCAGGACCGCCTGTCTTAAGGGCACGGGTGCTGAAGGCCGGGCCAGGGCCGTCTCCCCTGTGCACCCCTCTGGGCCTCTAGCTCTTCTGCAGCCCTTAGCTCGGGTCTCAGCTGCTCTGTAGCAAGTGGTCCCTTCGGCAAAACCAGGATTCCTGCAGGAGCTGGCACACTATGTCAGCGCTGCCCCGGCCTGGTGGGACCTGGGGCAAGGTCATCTCCAGGCCTCAGTGTCCTGTCTGCAGGAGGAGGAACTGGTGTCCTCTCCTAAAGACAGCACAGGACTAAAGGGAGAACTCTGGGCTCCGCCTGGTACAGGACAGGCTGTGTTTTTTTCCCTCTTCTGTCAAGGTCACCAGGACCTTGTGCTCAGTACCATCTGGTGCTGCTGCTGTGGGCACAGCAGCCCTGAGCGCCCTCTCCTCTCCTGGGCCAAAGCCCCAGGCCCATCTGCTGTCACCCACTCCTCCCATCACCTCCAGGATGGATCCAACCCCTGCTGGCTTGAGGAGGACTTGGGGCTTTAGCCAAAAGCCTGGAAGGGGAACTGATGGGGGGCCCAAGCACGCTCCATTTTCATCAGAGAGCAAAACCAAAGCTGGGATTCCGCCCCGGAGGCTGCTCCTGAGCCACGGCCGGGATTTGCCTTCACTACCCCCCACCCCATCCCTTCTCCAAGAGGAGGCCCCAGGGACCCCACAAGCCAGACTCGGCCCTGGCTAGTGGCCATGGGGTTTCAAATTTTGAAAGAGGCCTTTTTCAAAATGTTAGGTTTCAAGCTCTAGTCCAATTGCCCACATCCTGTCCAGACCCCCAGGGAGGGAGATTTACTTCAGGAGGGAACAAAATCCCCATGTTCAGGCCACTGAGTGAAAACACGCTCCATCCCAGGCGAGCCCAAGGATTACGGTTACATATCTCTTAATGAGTCACAGGCGAGGCCAAGTGGAGCTGGCGGGAGGAGGGGACCAGTCCTCGCCATGAGGAGGTGCTGCTGCCCCCCATGCCAGGGTCCCAGGCCCCTGCCAGGGATATCACTTGTCCCCAGTGAGGCCTCGGTGACATTCCTCGGCACACTCACTGCCAGCCACTCCTCACCACCCGGTTCTGTCCTGTAGTCGTGGCTCAGGGCGCCCTCAGCCAGGGAGCCCAAGGTTGGCTTGCCCAGAGATGTTTCTGAACACAGGTCAAATGCATGACTAAGTAAGAGTTCAGACTTATCCCACCTCGAGGAGGGAGAGGAAAAGTCCCAGCACTGAGCTGTGTGGGGGAGGCTGCAGAGAGGGGGTCAGAGGAGCTATGCAAAGCCCCGGGGCCAGGGAGGGGTGGGCAGAGGCTGGAGCCCCAGCCACAAAGAGCCCCAGGAGGAGGTCAAGGACCTTGGGCCTTCTCCTGGGGCCTGGAGGAGCTGAGAGAGATCTGTGGAGCATGGGGCCCTCAGATGTGCATTCCAGGAGGCCTCGCTGGAGGGAGGCAGGAAGGCTAATGCAAAGGTCAACACCCACCCGAGAAAAGGGAAGCCTGCACTGGCACAGAGGTGGCAGAGGAGGAGATTAGAAGAAGGGATCATGGCTCACAGGAGCTGCTAGGGAGGGAGGAGGGATGTTTTGGTGGGGACTGACTAGTGGAGGCAGAACTGGGTAGACACCAAGGAGGAGGCAGCCCGGTGGGCTGGAGGCCCCTGCAGTGCCATTAGCAACCATGCTCTGTCTCAGTTGACACTCTGAGAAGCTCAGAATGAAAAGGAAACACCAACTTCTAGTCCATTCTACCCTCGTTGTGTCACCTGGCAAAACATCTAAGAGAAATACTTGAAGGCTGCCCAGACACCAGAGAAGACCAAACACTTGGCAGAGACTTTGTTAATATGCGCAGTGCTTCAGTGAAGGGCAGTGCATGCTCCACAGCTGCCCAGGTAATGCCCAAGGACCCCCAAACCCACTCCTTCTATTTCCTCCACAGTGAGCAGAACCCACTTACCTGACCCCAGGAACCAAAGCCACCAGCAAGCACTAAGCATGGCTATACCCATGTCCTTTTAATCCTTCCTCAAAACTAGGTAGAGGGGACTTATGGAGGTCAAGACCAGCCCAGTTGGCCACACTAACCAAGTCCCCAGCAGCTTGGCCTCGTGGCACTATCACAGTGTAATTAAATAATCTTGCCCTGAATATTTAAATCTAGTTCCCACCCCAGATTCAGAGCTTGGCAGAGGTAGAGGCAGAGGTAGCACCTGTCTTATTTCTTGCTGTTTTTATACAGCCTCTGGCACAGAAAAGACCCAATGTTTTTGAATCTATGACGGAATGCACGCAAGGTCCGTTCATCATGCATTGCCGGATGCCTAGACCTTCTCTTAGGCTCTAAGGATGCAAAAAGATCCTGTTTTCAAGGAGCACATAGCCCCTTGTGGGGATCTGGCTGTACATCACTAATAACGGACACAGGCTCCACTGGGGATATGGAGAGGGATGGATGAGGAAGAAAGGATGGACTTCCCAAAGGGACATGGGAGCTAAGAGCGGGCGAGACACTTGAATGTTTGAGAGTGAGTCGCCTTATCAGCCCAGAGCAAGCATGAGGAAGGAGCAGAAATCTAGAATAAGTTCAAAGTTGTTGACCACTGGGAGACTGGGAGGCTTCATCTGCCCAGGAAATTCTGGGAAATAGTGGGACCCTAACTCAGATTCCCTGCACACGTTTACCAAGTGAATCCCAGCTTGCAGCCCGAAGTCCTCAGTGCTGAGTCTGTGCCCAACCTCAGCATTCACAAATATGCCTGAACTCTTCTCATGAGAGGCTAGAGTTCTCCAAATGGAAAACAGCCACATGGGAAGAGTTGGCGTCTCAGATGTCCACAGTTAGGAGGGGATTCTGCCCGGTTTGGTCTGAAGCAGGAAGGCCAACAGTTTGAGTCCACCGGGTGACAGAGCACCAACCACCTAGTCCCGATGAGGGATGTGAGACCAGGGCAAGAAATGGAACCCAGGCTCAGGAGCCCCCAGGCCCGGGAGGAAGAGGTACGGCCAGTGTGAGGCACACGGGGTGCTGGACACGGGGGGACAAGAGAAGGAAGAAGGGATGAGAAGTGGGTTTGGGGCACGAGCCCCAGGAGAGGGAATGTGGTGCCAACTCACCCTCCTTCTGTAGGCTCCCTAGTAGAAGGGCATGTTTCATTGCCTTGCAGGTGTGTGGCCTGACCTGGCCTGCAGGTCATTGCCTGACTGGCATTCTTCCCAGAACTGTTGAACCTCTGGTCTTCTGGAACAGGAAAATTGGGGTATCATATCTATTGGGGCACTTTTACACCAAGGCTGCTGAAGTCACCAAGTACGATGGCACTGGGGGTGGAGAAGGACCAGAGAGGCACACGACATTTCTGAGGCATCCGTTTCCTCCCAGGTGCCATGATATGTACATGACATATATTATGACATTTAAAGGCCCTTAAAGAAAGAAGCTCTTGTTAAAAAACACAAGCCAGTCAGGATGGCATCCTTGCCCCCGTCCCGCAGATGAAGCTGAGGTCAAAAGGGGCCTCAGGTTTAACCCAAAGTCCTACCATTAGAAACAAGAAAGAATTTGGTTTGCTTGGAAAGGCAAGGAACAGGCCACTCATGGGAGGCATAAAAACGAGACAGGGTTATTTTCAATCTCCTGTGTTGGCAGAGAGGAGGGCAGCTTTCGGGAAGACCCTGGGCTTGCATTCCACCATGCCAAGCCAGTGTTGCCCAAGACGGGCCAACTGCCAGGGCAGTCAGAACTGCCAGTATTCCGGCACACTGCCTGGCACAGGAAGCTGGACTCCAGTGGGACTCTGGACTTGAATGGGAGGATGCCACAGGCCATCTGACATAGAACACACTCCTCCAAACAACAGCTCCCAGGCCACGCTAGTTCCACAAAAGCACACGTATTTTTAGTTACTTGCTCGTTCATTCAGAAGTAATTTACTGGGCGCTTACCAGGCTCCAGGCTGGGCAGGCCTGGGTATACAGAAAAGAATTTGACCCAGTTCCCGGCCCTCAAGGCACTTCTGTTTAGTGATGACATGTAAACAAACAGAGGAGGAAGGCGGAGGCTGGGCGTGGCTGGGCCCTGCAGTCCTGGACAGGTCATGCATCTGTCCTCCACAGGGCAGCTGGCTGGTTCACCTACTTGCTCATTCATTCACAGAGCACTGACTCATCTCTCTGATCCGCTCTTTCATTCATTAGCTACCATATCTTCACACGTCCATCCATTCGCCTCTTCAGGTGCTGACTTATCATTTCATTCTCTGCTCGTTGTCTTAACCAATATGTTCCGTATTTTCTGCTTCCACTGGCTTTTCATTCATCACTCGTCCTTAACTGATTGATTCATCCACCCGCATGCTCCACCTTAGCCCTCCTTGCCTGACTCGCTCATTTGCATAATCCTTCTCGTTTTTCACTGCATTACTGATTGATCCCACTGGTTTTCAAGGACTCAACCATTCACCCATTCCTCAACAGGCTCCTGGAGCAACCAAGGTGAGGAGAGCAAGGGCAGAGGGTGTGGTCCCAGCTCCAGTGATGTCAGCATGCTCAGACACCATGTGCCAGAACGGGGAACTAGGGAGTACCAGGGCCTCCTACCAACACCTGCTAACAGACAAGTCCCTAAAATCTGTTCCTGAGACAGAAACAAAGATAACTCATATAGACTGCTGGGTGTGGTGGTGCATACCAGTAATCCCAGTGACTCGGGAGGCTGAGGCAGGAGGATCACAAGGTCAAAGCCGGCCTCAGCAACAGCAAGGTGCTGAGCAACTCTGTCTCTAAATAAAATACAAAAGAGGGCTGGGGATGTGGCTCAGTGGTTGAGTATCCCTGAGTTTAATCCCTGGTATCAAAATAAATAAATAAATAACCCATGTAGATACCAGGAAAATATCCAAAATATTTCAGGAGTACATGCAGAGTGGTACAATCTACTACATGCCATTAAAACAGAGAGGTAAGCGATTGAGCCTTTCTTTCATGGATGTGGGTGGTACGGAGCCACAATAATTATAATTCTTGTTCCAAAACACATCTTAATCACTGGTCTGTGATTTGATTGCTTCTAATTTACATTTTCCTAGACTGATTTACTAAATAATAATAATGACAATGACAATTCTGTGAACCCAACAAAACATGAGGAAAAAAAACAATGAATATTTTGACACATGCCTCTTATTTCTTTACACACAGAGGCAATGGATTAAATCTTTCCAGTTCAGTGGATTTCATAGAAGCAATGTTGAGTTGATCATAACGTTTGTTTCATGAAAAATTTTATCACTGGACTAATCCTGGTCATTTCAATCTTCTGTAGATATGAATTTTCCTTGTTTATTAATTTAGTCAGTTACCCATTTTAGAAAATAAGTTCAACAACAAAGACTCTACAGCCAAACAAGAGAGGAAATGGACTGACTGAAGTCTTTGCATGGACTCCTTAAGAGAGTCAAACAGTTGACCCCAGTTGAACAAATCCATTTCATGACATGGTCTCATGAGCGGACATTGCCTTCACTAGCATTTTGACTTGTTTGGCTATTTGTTACTTTTAGTAAAACAACAAAGCCCAATTCAACCAAGAGCAAGACCTTTGGCTAGGTCTAGAACCCATTCAGGAGGTCCTCTGAACCTGCTCTCCTGGGTCTCAGTTCAGCAAAGTGACTTGGTCTCCACACTGGTCAGGACGCACTGTCTTCAATGGCCCAGGCATGGTCTCTGGCATTACAGTCACTTCTTCTTTTAAGAGAATAAATAGTGATAGACAGTAATAAAGAGATGAAGCAAAATAAAAATCTTATTACTTACCCCATCTATACGGTCCTTCGTCACATAGGTAACACACATGATTCTTAAATCCTGATTAAGACAGCCAAGGTGTATCCATCCTGTGTGCACACAAATCAGACACAAAAAGGAATTAAATACCCTTATCACTGGTTCACACCTTACACTCATGTAGTTTACCATTTATTTATGATTTGTTTGTTTCATTTCGGCCTTTTTTATTCCACAATAAATCAAAACACAGGTACCCTCAGCAAACTAAGAACAGAACATCTGTGTCTGAACATCTCTACCTAGCTGTTTCTTATAA
This sequence comes from Xerus rutilus, assembly GCA_028644305.1. Taxonomy (NCBI): domain Eukaryota; kingdom Metazoa; phylum Chordata; class Mammalia; order Rodentia; family Sciuridae; genus Xerus; species Xerus rutilus. The sequence continues at coordinate 3,981,033 of CM053401.1, forward strand.
GAAGTGGCAATCGCTTTAACCTGTTTTTCCCCTTCTAAAGGACCATGGTATTTCAGAACTGAATAAATAATATCCCTTGCTTGATAACATTATCCTCAAAATTTGTTCAGGTTTTGAGCTCTTTGTATTTCCTCATGAATAGGTTTGCTTATTGATCCATTTGTTTGCTCAACAATCATATAGAAATGATATCCACGATCCTTCACCAAGTCCAGGAGGAGGCCTGGCTCAGTGGTGGGGCACTTTTCTGGCATATGCAAGGCCCTGGGTTCCATCCCCCACACCACAAAACAACAACAACAAAAACTCCAGGAGATTTTTAGACTTCCCTGAAAACATTCCCAAGGCAATCCCCAAATTCTTTTTTAGCAATGGATATCAGTTGCTCAAAAACTGCTTGATCATAATTTTTATTCAGACCCACTCCATTCACATCGCTGAGCCAGATGCAGCCTTGCTGCACTGAATTTGAACATGTCATTGCCCTACTGGACGACCACCACCCTGAATCCCAAGAGAGAAACAGCCGGTTCGTATCAAGAGGGGGATGTTTAAATAATAAGACATTTAAAACTTTTGAAAATTAATGAAAAGGCTGAGGGTTTTTTTCCCCTTGTATATCATCTTGTGCTAAATTGGATTAATTTGGGTTCAGAACACATTCTATGATAAGAATATACTTGGCCTCCTCAAATTTAATTATCTTTTATAATGACACAGTGGAAACCATAAACTAACGACCCAAACCAAGAACTTTATTACTCACATTTCACGATCATCTCCTTACCCAGAGGGACAAGGCCCAGACCTTCACAACTGGAGGATAATTTAATCAGCTATGGTACAGGCACCCTGTGAACTTAAATGAAAATCTGAGAGTCAGGCTTAATTTAGTGAGCACAAGGTCCCATCTCAGAAATTAATCATGAACAATGATTTATGCCACATTTGTATCTCTGACTCATGAAAGGGCCTTCGTTTTATTAATTAATGCAAGCAGTTATCCACTTTAATAATATCAGGGACACACTTAAGTGAACCACCCACCCAACATCAAGAAATAGGAGTGCTACCAGCCTCAGGCGCTGTCCCTCACCCCAAGGTAAGAGCACAGGGCTACTTTGATTTTTTTTCCACCCAATAATGGGGATTAAACCTGGGGGGTGCATCTCACTCCATTTTATCTTTTCATTTAGAGACAGGGTCTGGCTTAATAGTCCAGGCTGGCCTAAAACTTGAGATCTACCTGCCTCAGGCTCCCAAGCCATGAGATCACAGGAGTGGCCATTGTACTCTTCTAGAACCTTTGCAAAAAGAGCTTCCATGTGCCGATTTGGACACATCCTGAACCTTGACTGTGACATGGTCTCATCACTGGTCCTTGCCGATTTTATCCCAGACTTTTAAGTCACACACCGAGAACCCTAAACAGACCATCACCCAAAAGATAAAATCTTAAAATACTACTCACATTGAACCATGAGGGATGTCATCGTTACAGAGAGATGATGGACTAGAGACGTGGGCATTCTGCAGAGTGGAACGCAGCTGGCAAAGAAAAAGAAAAAATTAGAAGGGGGTATGAATATGCATTGCTCTATGCCTTTAAAGAGTCTTCTCTATGTCCAAGTAACTCTTGCAAAAAAGGCGGGAAGGACCCATGAACCTCTCTATAATCAAGTATTGACTAATTAGTGCAATTATTTATTTCCATTTCTATTAATAAAGTACATTTGAATTCACAACTGTCCCAGAGTAAGAACATTATTATTTCTCTTTGTCTACATGACCTTGACCCAAAGAGGAAACATCCCTGATTGATTCATTTATTAATAAACTTCAGTATTACAGGATGATATAAAAATAACCAAATTCCACAGTTGGACTGATGGCATCATCCCAATCCTAACTCTTGGGTGTGACACATTTTCATCTCTGGGACAAATGGAGCCATTTAACCATTTGTTTCACAACACAAGGAATACCTAGGAGCAAACCATCCACCCAAGGACAAGATCTCTGCACATTCCTTATCAGGTCCATCTGCTTACTGAGGACTTATCAGCCATGACTGTCATCAGTGAGGATCCAGTCTGGGGAGGACAGAGCATGAGTAAAAAGAATGAACTATCCTAGACTGCAATTGTACTCCAATTTTCTAATGGAGGTAAGGTAAGCAGGTTTGTGTTCATTTTCAACTTGGGTCATATCCCTTTTATAATTGGCAAAAAAAAAAAATCCCCTTTTTTGGTCAACTTTACTTATTTATTAATGTGGCATTAAAATGGATACATGTGAATCCACTGTCTCAATCACCGAGAGTGACCTACAGCGTGCTTCATTCTCAATACCTCCAGCTCCAGAACCACCCGAATCTCCGGATCTCACACGTGCAGAATCAGAATAATCTAAATGCTTGTTTCAAAGCAATTTCACGCCATGAACAATGCTGCATGCTACTTTGTTTATTCATTCATTGGTAAAATAATTGGACCTATTCATTCCTTTTAACGAAGGTCACGGCAATGTTTAAACTCTCAGAAACCTGGAAATAAACCATATCGTGCCTGTCTATATTCTCCTGACCACCTTATAAGAACCAAAATTCTGTCTAGAGAAGAACATCATCTCAGGAACCAGTGGAATCATCACCTCTGTATCCCACGGCACTTACACTTATCCCCCTGCGTTCTCCCTTTCATCTAACTGATCATCACACCGACTCATCTGTTTTCCTTGAATATAAAATCAGCATCTTTTACACTCTCAGGACAACAGGGATGATGGCTCTCCCAGGCACGCCACCCATCACTCTAACGCCAGGGACCATGATCTGGGCAACAGAGGCGGTGAGCACAACAGCTGCCGGGATCTGGCGATGCTGACCGTTGACTGTTAACCTTTAACCAATGCTCAGTCTCTTATCACACAAACGACTTTCCTATTTACTAATGAAACAACCAGGCAACCACAGACAACCAGAATGTCAATACCGAGAATCCATCCATTCATTTCTGAGAGATTGAGGACAATGTGGACACACACTGGGGGGGTCTCCACTCCTGAGAAGCAGCCTGGCCCGACGGCCTGCTTCTTCATGTGATCCAGAGCTGGCCCAGGCGTGCCACGGATCTGTTCAGTTATTCCTACTTCTTGAGCTGTAAGTCACTCATGATGTCATCCTTAGCCATGAGCCACAAGAGTCCAAGAACCACGTAAGTGGCTGCTTCTAACCCCTAGCTAGAGGATCATTTCCGGCAGAACAATAAACTAGATTTCTTTTACATTGAACTCCAACTTCCTGAAATAGGATTTATCCCCCTGACACAAGCTGCCGGTCCTCTTCATTGGCCAGTGAACCTCTTCTTCCTTCATACTTTGTCTATTTCATAGTTCATTTTTCACCAATGTTCTAATTTATAATAAAGAAATAGCCATAAAGTGGGGGTGAGGGTCCAAGGGCCACTCTATCCCTGACGTCTTTCTGTAGATGGCTGCCCACAGGACTTTGATCTCAGTGTTTCTGACAGGTTTCACATCAGCCCCATGTTCACCACTGGACCATGGTGAACCCTGGTCACATGTTCACGGTGCATGGACACCCTCCCTTGGTCTACACCATGCCAGGAACCATGCCTACCACTCACGCCCAAGATACCTGCAGAGCTTCTGGCCATGGCACAGCACCCCAGTGTCCCCCAGGACTGTTCTGACCAGCATGAGGGAGGCAGAGGTAAGATGCAGACTCCCACCTGCCCACCAGGCACCCACCTCCATGACTCAAGCCATCTCGTATTTACTCGTGTGCTCTTCCTCCTACAAAACAAAGGTGAAACATGCGATTTACGCAGAGCAATCTCCTTGGCGGTTGCTTATCTACACGTTTGACTCCTCACCAGAAGGGAAACTGCTGCCCATTTCTTGCCTGCTCCGTTAAATGAACAGTGCTCTTCTCCTGGATACATGTGTTAATACCTCACTCTTTTCATCTTTAGCTGCATCAATGTGTTGTTTGTATATTTGACTTTTTGTAATCCCAGCATGAGATCCTTGACCATCTCTAACACATCAGGACCTATAGGATTTTCCCAACCCGCGGTAGACTGGCTTTTGACTGTGCTGAACTCAGCACCAGACAGGAGTAACCCGTGGCCCAGGACACCCACACCACCAGCAGCAGCAGCATCTTAGGCTCCATGATCATTTTCTTCATCTTTTTTTTAATTGATTAAGTCATCAGTTCACTAAAAATAATTACCTGAGAGTCACAAAAGTTTAAGAGTAAGATCCTTGAATATCTCTGACATCTTCTTATACAATTACCACTCACAGCAATACACTTCTCTACGTAATAAGCCTCAAGGTTATGTCTGCTTTAGTCAGCACGGTGCTTTTCATTAATCCCATTTTTACCTCTGGGTCAAAGTTTCCTTTCAGTGATCATATTTGATACTTTTTAACACTGTGGATGACATTTTAAACACACTACTCCAAGAGAAGAATCGTGACTGTGAGCTGCTCCCACAGGTCTCCATGGTTACCACAGGATGATTCTTGGGAGTGCAGAGCACAGCGTGGATGACACCTCAATCTTGAAAAAGACTCAGAAGACAAGACTGAGAGGCCATCTGCACTGGCCTCTGCATTCTTCCACTTAGCTGGTCTTCAGACAATCGGGGACACCCTTTATTTCATTTGCCCTCACGTAGACAATTGCCAGTCATGCTGCTGGCATGGAACACGAGCCCTGATCCTCCATTAAGACATTGGAATCTCACGGCATCCAGGCCCTGATGGGAGTCAGTACTTCCAATACAGAAAAAGGTTTTCCTATGTCACAAAACGCCTTTCTAGCTGGACAGTGCTGACCCCCACTCAACAGCATTTGTTTGGTTACTGGATTTTTCATCGACTCCGTTGTAATCTTAGACCGAAAACGCATGTCCACGGGAGCGGCCAGGAGCTCTGTGTGTGTCCCTGGCGCCAGTCTGTGGCCTCACTTCTGAAGGAGGAGGGAGCTCGGCTGCTTTGCAATGAGCCTTGGTGCTCTGCAGGAATTCCCAGGCCTCGCTGAGATGGCCCCGCACTTGCAGCTCGCCCAGGACTGGTGTCTCTCTGTTTGTTGCCACAGAACAAAAAACTAGTACATGGTAAACACCGTAATTCACAAAAACCCAAGACAAGCCTTGATATCACCAACCTGTACACGTGCACGCCGTGTCGAAACAGTAACGTTTGTACCCTCACTGCCCTTCCATATTACCATTGGCTGCATTCTACTTCATCTTATTTTTACACCAATACACATACGACTAGAGCCGGGACACTTGCTCATTCACTTGAAGCACTTGGCTCATTCACACCTTGGTCTGCAAGTTCCTCAAACACACAAAACCAAAGGACAACTTGCACTAGCCAAGGGCGCCAGTGCTGAGGAGGGCCCCAGAGGAGACAGCACCCAAGCTCAGGCCCTCTTCCCACGGATCCCTGCTGCTCAGCTTTCACGGAGCTAATCACTAAACGAGCAATAACATGGAATATATGTAGTTCCTTTTCTATTAAGAAAAAGTGAAGAATGCTAAAGTTCGGAGCCACCCAGAAATGGAACGTGTCTGTATTTTACACTGTCTACGCCACCAGGCAGGTGAAAGGTATGTCAGGCTACACTGACTTCAAAACATATCAATAGTGTTTCTTGCCTCACCATGTATTTTGATAAATTGAACAATGCCTACATTTACTCATCTTTATATATTTCCTTACTGATTCTCACACTGACCCAATGATAAAAGTAGAACTAATGGCACAAACGCAACACTAAAAAGAAACATATTCTGTATTCCTGATTCCTGCCTATAGGATCATTTGAAAGAGGAAGCATACACTGGTTATGTTTTGGGATGGACCTCAGAGTTCCAGACACACATAAAATACCAGTGGTCATCACTGATTCACAATTAGCCCTACATTCATTTCCACACTGTCTATTGATGGTCTTTAACCCACTACTTATTTTAAGCATATAAATAATAAAATATGAAGAACTTCTTATTCCTAATATGTACACAGAATCACTCAAAAATTAAAATTTTCATTTAGATTTAACATGACACTCAGCTTTAATATGCATCAGCAATAGAAAACAACTTATCAATTGGACAATGCTTTACCATTTTTCTCTATTTATTCATACATTTGAACCTTGATTCTAACACTGTTGCCTTTTTAAATGTAAAATAAAAATACTCAACCCCAAGAAAAGAACAGACCAGATTTCTTCTGACGTAGATCTCGGAGTTGCAAAAACACTTATTCATCAGTTACAACTCGTGTCACCAATGGTCATCATTAATTTTGGATTCATATTTTTTCCCAATCATTTCTATACTTTCTATTGATTGATTCATTATTCACTGACAATGACTTGAACTCTATTGATAAAAAAAACAACAAAAAGTCCAGCTATTTCTAATCATTCTAACAATGATGTATCTGCTGTATTGATTACCTTAAGCTCTTAATAATCAATTGAATGCTTCCTATCGCTACCAGAACCACTGCAGTACAGTGGTGTTATGATTTGGATGTGAGGTGTTTCCCCAAAACTCCAGTGTTGATTAAGAAAGGATCACAAGTAAAGCGAACAGATTACAAGAGATGTAACCTAATCAGTTCATCCTAGTCTGAATGGTAGGACTAGGTGGTAATTGCAGGCAGCAGAGGCACAGCTGGAGGAGGGGATCAAGGAGGCACATCTTGGAAGGGCTGTGCTTCTTGTCCATCCCTTCCCACTCCCACTCTCCTTCCCGTCCCTCCACAGGCTGAGCAGCTTCCCTTCTCCACTGGCTGCTGCCACTATGAACTGCTTTCTCCTTTGGGCCCAGGGCAATGGACTTGGCTATCTAAGTACTGAGACCTCTGAAATTGTGAGCCCCAAATAAACTCTTCCTCCTCTAACTTGTTCTTGTAGGGCATTTCAGTCACAGCAACAACCACAAAAAAGTTGATTAAAACAAGTAACCATCTTTGATGAAATTGGACACATTTAGTAACCCATGAATCCTGCTGAGCACAGCACTCACCTGAGGACAGGAGCTAAGGCTGTGACTCACGCTGCCTGCACCTCCAACCTGGAGGCCAACAGCAGTGATGCAGGAGGAGACCTGTGGCCAGCAAAGCCAGCCCATCTAAGAATACAGAGCAAAAGATGAGAGTGAAAGGGACATGTTGACGATGGAGCCCACGCACCACCCTCCTTCACTATTTAGTACATTTAGTACATTTATTCCATTGACTCTTAAATAAGTGAATGATTCCAAACTCAGGAGTGAAGTAGAACTGAAATCGTGACTATATGCTCAGTATCATCTTTGACCAAAGAGAGCAGGTGAGAGGAATTCTTCTTTGAGTAAGAGTATTTCCTGCATTTCCAGGTGGTTTCATAATGGAAGAATATGTAATCTTATTAATATAAATTTATTTATATTTTGTTTATTCTGATGTTGATTCAATTATGGAAGCAGGATACATGAACACTAGAACCAAAACCAAATTCACAGTATTGGATGGATCTATGAATAAGATAATGAAAAGCAGCAAAATTTGAGTGAATAGAGGACCTCAGGTCCAGTGGGTACTCACTGTCCTCACTCATACACCTCCAGCAGACATCAGAGATCCCACTGACTTTCTTCCCTTCTCTATGCATCACCACAATGTGTGTTGATACAAAATTGCACTAATAATAATTCCAAATATTTTTTTATGCTGGTGGGGATTGAACCCAGGAACTTGTGCATGCTATGCAAGCACTGTAACAACTGACCTATATCCCCAGCATTAAGTCCAAATATTATTGTTCATAAAAATAAGAAGAGTGCTGACATGCCTAACGGTACATGGAATATTTCTAAAATGGATAACTCTGTTAATTAAATATGCTTAGATATTCAACATGCATTCTCCATAGACCACTACATATCACCACGTGTGTGACAGTCACTGTACCACACACGGAGAGAGACGCCATTAAACCTCCTGAGGAAACCACCCAACCCAAAGCAGGAACATAGACCATGACTCACACTAGGCTTCAGCTCCTTCTCAGCAGGGTGCTAATGGCAGCCGACCATGAAGAAGTCCACCTGTCCACAGGCCACGTCCAATCTAAGGAGTACAAAGCAGAGAAGATCACCACACATGGACATGTGCTCCACTTCTCACCTGTCACAGGGACACTTTGTGGCAATCGTCTTTGATTGCTCTGGGTCATGGAGCTCAGATCCAGAGGGTAATCACTGTCCTCGCTCATACACCTCCGACATTCATCATCGATCCAATATGGGTCCCCATTGGTTCCAGACATTGCTACTGGTTCATGAACGTATGAATGCAAAATCTGGTTCCATTTGGGACCTGGCACGCCACCCGAACCCAAGCAGGAACACTAACCATGACTCTCACTTGGCCGCAGCTCCTCCTCCGCAGGCTCTCCATCAAACTTGACCTCGGAGAAGTCCTCCTGCCTGCAGGCCACGTCCATTCTGAGGAACAGAGGGCAGAGGAGAAGGGAACAAATGAACGCGTGCCCTATTTGTCACCTGTCACAGTGACACATTTAGACAGTCACCTTTTGTTGGAGTTAGTGAGGGACCTCAGATCCAGAGAGTATTCACTGTCCGCACTCATACACCTCCAGCAGTCATCATCGGTACATATGTGTCCTCACTTTTTCCAACCAGGGCTACTTTCCCGTTAGGTCACTCCTGGACCGACTGACTAATTATAATAGTAGCAACGCTGACCATGACTCACACTGTCCTGCAGCTCCTCAGCAGGGTATGGATGGCACGATGACAGGGAGCAATTCTTGGGTCCACCAGACACGGCAATTCTGAGGAGCACAGGGCAGAGAAGATGACCACACATTCACATGTGCCCTACTTTTCACCTGTCACAGTGAGACATTTAGGCCATCACCCTGGGTGGGAGATAGGGAAGGACCTCAGTTCCAGAGGGTAGTCACCGTCCTCACTCATACACCTCCACCAGTCATCATCGATCCCAAAGGGCTCCTCCATCTTTCCAACAATTGCTATCTCCTTATTCATTATTTTATTAATTCATTGATTGACTAATTATAAGCCCTATGCAAGCCACCCTGACCCAAGCAGGAACAAGGACCATGACTCACACTGGGCTGCAGCTCCTTCTCAGCATGGACCATGCAGGACTCTCCAATCCACAGGCCACACCCAATCTCTAGCACAGAGGGCAAAAAGATGACAACAAATGGACACATGCCCTGCTCTTCACCCGTCATTCTGAGACATTAGTCAATCACCTTTGATGAGAGTAAGTGAAGAACCTCAGATCCAGAGGTAGTCACCGTCCTCACACACCTCCACCCATCATCACTGATCCTGGATGGGTCCTCCATCTATCCAAGCATTCCTACTTTCCAACTCATTAATTGACTATTTATAAGTCTTATGACTGACTAAATCTGAAGTACCTCACACATCCCATGTTGTTATTAATCTGCATGTGGACTCATTACAACATTGACACATCAGTGTCATTAATTATTGTCACATATGATCAATACAGTGCTTCTCATTTCTGGTATTATCTATTAAAGGTGTACAACTTCCCATATGTGATTATGCTCTACTCCTCCAAATAATTCACTAAATGGTTTAAGCAAGCCACCCCATCCCAAGGAGGAATATTAACTATGACTCACACTGGACTGCAGCTCCTTCCCAGCAGGGTGCTAATGACACTTGGCCATGGTGCAGTCCTCCTGTCCACAGGCCACATCCAATCTGAGGAGAGAGCAGAGAAGAAGACAACTAACAGAGATGTTCTCATTGCTCATCCTACCTGTTCACCTCTCATTTCAGAATTATGTGGAGTACATTGATCTTGTTCCTACATTGATCCAACAATAAAAATACGTAGCCACAGAAAAGACCATGTAGGTTCTATGTTACTGAAATCTGCTTGTCTCAGTACTACACACACAGGAATGGACCAGATTTCTTGTAATGGACCTCAGAATTTCAGACACATATTCATGGTGCACCTGATATGCCATCAGCAGCCACATGGATCCAGGACTGCTACTCTGTTCCTGGAATTTCTGCACTCTCTGTTAATTATTTAATAAATCCAGTAATAATACCTTAAAGCCATATTAACCTAAATCCACAAGAAGAGGCTTGCTAATCCTAAGCTGAGTGTAGAGTCTTTCCATTGTTACTTCTGTTTCATTAGTGGTTAGTTTTTCATATAAATATTATCAACAGAATACTTGACAAAATTCCTATTACTATCACTGTATACAGTTAGCCAGCAGTGATTACCTACTGGTGTTTTCCATGATGCTTTGAATTCTCTTAAGCAAAACAACCAACACTAACTCAAGAATGTTCCCCTTTACTATTCAACAAATTGACCAATATTGCACTCAATACTTTTAAAGGAACCACCTAAACCCAAAGAGGAACGCTCCTGAGACTCACCCTGGACAGCATGCTCCTCTGCAAGGTGCTAACAGAGCATCTGACCATGGAGGAATCCTAGCATGGATACAAGTCATCCACTCTAAGAAACAGGAAAAGAAAGGATGCTGAAAACCCCGAGGCAATCTCACTCTGATCCCCACTATCTACCTCTTTGTAATCGCTCATGCAATGTTTCAAAGAAAGACTATGTAATCTAAAGTCTCAGCCATGAGAAGGAACATGACCATGAACAGTGTCTATAATATATAACACCTTATGACCATTAGCCTAACCGATAACTGCTGTGTACTTAACCTTTGAATTAAACTGAGTTCAAGTGACATGAATGTGATATTGTACCTCACTTCATTTTAGGGAAATTGAACAAGATTAATAATCTTCACTTTACTTAGTTACATATATGTTGAGTCTCAAATGAAATCATTCTAAAAAATAATGAGAATTCATGAACACAGAGGCCAGACCAAACCAACCTCTATTTCTCTTCTCAATCAATAAGACCATTTGAAACATTTGACTTTACTAAATTTGATTTTGTGAAAGATAATCAGAGTTCCAGAGACATATTCATCATTTATGATTCATATGTCAACAGTGGTCACCAGAAATGCAGGATGTATTATCTTTTTCCAATTATTCTACCAGGTTTGTTCATTAATTCATTATTTTAGTAATCATTTTAATGTCATGAGAGTCGTAAAGCCCACGAGTGTGCCTGACATTTGTAATCAACACCCATACTGCACCTAGTCATACCGATATTGCCACATCTGTCTCATTAATTAAGCTATTTTTTACATGTGAATTACCACTGGAACACTTAATCTAACCCAATACCGATCACTGAACCTCAGTGGGCCATAATTAATTATAATAGACACATTCTAAGACTAAACTTAATATCTTAAGCAAACCACCCAAGCCAAGAGAAGCAGCTAACAATACTCACTTAGCTCTGTATGATCCTGATCTGCACTCTGTAAAACACTGCATGACCCTGAGTAATAATCCATGGCCCTCGGTAGTATGTGATTTCAGAGGATAAGAGAAATAGATGATAAAAAAATTAAGATGCTCCCTGAATCATCCATAAATTACATCTACCATAAAGACATGCAGAAAATCACCACTGTTGGGAGATAAGGAAAAAACCTCAGATCCAGAGGGTAATTAATGTTCTCACTCATATATCTCCACCAGTCATCATCAATCCATATGGGTCCTCACTTTTTACAACACTGCTATTTTCTATTTGATTGACGAATTGAGTAACAATAAGCCTTATGATTCACTATGCAGGACGGGTCCTGTTACTACCAATCACATGTAGAAAAACAGCTGCATACACATAAATGTTAATGATAATGGCACATATGTGATATCAAGGCAATGATTTCAAAACCACGTGTTGTCAATTGAAGGTTCAGAAGCTCATCAACATGACTAGGATATGAAATTCCTAAAACTTCAGTAATTCATAATAATCAAGGAAAGTCAACCCAAGAAAACACTGTAATGACCAACAAAGATGTGGAGCTCCTTTAAGAAGAGTACTACTAGTACATGAACATGGAGCATTCCTACCACATATTACCCAAGTACACTCTGAAAAACAGAGGGCAGAAGAAAGAAAAAAAATGGAGCCATGCCTTGCTTATAACCTGGCACAGTGAGATAATTAGCCAACACATTAGATAAACATCACTACAGAACTTCAGCTCCAAAGCAAATAAAACATCTTTACACATACAACTGCACCAGTAATGATCAGTCCAAAATGGGTCCTCAATCTTTCCAAGCATCACCACTTTCTGATTCATTAATTCATTAATTGATAATTATAACACCATGATACAAGAAATCTGGAGTGCCTCGTTATGACTACACTTCATGTGCCATAAAAAATTTTGACATATTACTGTCACTAATAAGTGTCATAAAGAATACCAGAACAGTTTCATGATCATCATCTTATACGTAAAAAAACAAACCGCAAAATATGTGAATATATGTACATTTCCTAAGAATAAATTAACTGATCTAAGCAAGACACCCATTCCCAAGCAAGGACAACATCCACAACTCACACTAGGCAGCAGCTCCGCCTCAGCACACCACAAAGTGCACACGGCAACAGAGAAGAATGCCGTCCACAGGACACGGCCAATCTCAAGAAACAGGGCAGAGAAGATGACCACACACAGACATGTGCACCATTTTTCACCTATCACAGGGACACTGTGTGGCAAGCACCACGTTCTGAACCATTAATTCATTAATTGGCTGTTACTCCATGGTTTAAGAAATCTGCAGTGCCTCGTTAGGACTAAACATCATGTGCCATCATAGAAGAGGGACACACCTCAGTCATTAATGACTGTCACACAGGCATTAGCAACACAATGTTTCATGTCTCTCCTTTGAGCCATGCGAGGTACAGATCAGCACATGTGCGACCAGGCTGCACATTTCCTAACAATTCGGTAACTGCTCTGAGCAAGACACCCATTCCCAAGCAAGGAGAGCCTGCACAACTCACACTAGGCGGAAGCTCCTCCTCAGCACACCACAAAGGGCACCCAGCCACAGAGAAGCATTCCATCCACAGGACACGGCCATTCTGAAGGGAGAGGGGAAGAGAAGATGTCCACACATGGACATGTGCCCCGCTTTTCTCCTGTCACAGGGACACTGTGTGGCAATCGCCTGTGATCGCCCTGGGTCATGGAGCTCAGATCCAGAGGGAAATCACTGTCCTCGCTCATATACCTCCTACGTTCATCATCGATCCATTATGGGTCCCCATTGGTTCCAGACATTGCTACTGACTCACTAACGTGAGAATGCAAAGTTTGCTTCCATTTCAGACCTAGCACGGCCCCCAAACCCAAGCGGGAACACTAACCATGACTCTCTGTTGGCAGCAGCTCCTCCTCAACAGGGTCTCCATCAAACTTGACCTCAGAGAAGTTCTCCCGTCCACTGGCCACGTTCATTCTGAGGAACAGAGGGCAGAGGAGAAGGAAACAAATGGAGGTGTGCCACATTGCTCACCTGTCACAGTGAAACATTGAGACAGTCGATTTTGGTTGCAGTTAGTGAGGGACCTCAGATCCAGAGGGTATTCACCGTCCACACTCATACACCTCCAGCAGTCATCATGGATTCATATGTGTCCTCACTTTTTCCAATCATTACTTCCTTTCCCATTAGTTACCTATGGGATCAACTGTGCACACCCAGCTCAACCCAAGAAGGAACAATGACCATGACTCACACTGGGAGCAGCTCTTCCCCTGCAGTGCCCCAATGGCACCAGACCATAAAGTCAGGCTTCTCTCCACCACCCAGGTTTACTCTGTCGAGAGACGGGCAGACAAGAGGACAATACATGGACATATGCTCCACTTTTCACCTGTCACACTCAGACACTTGTGAAATGTCCCTTGGTGGCAGATGTGAAGGACCTCAGATCCTGAGGGTATTCACTGTCCTCACTCATACACCTCCAGCAGTCATCATCGATCCGTGTGTGTCCTCACCGTTTCCACCACTGCTAATTTAGCATTCACCAACTAAAGGGTCAACTGACCACATAGATCCTGTACACAATCCACCTTGTCCCAAGCAGGAACACTGACCAGGACTCGCACTGGGATTCAGCTCCTCCTCCACAGGGTACATATGGCACCACTCCATGCTGCCATCCTGCTGTCTGCCAGCCAGGTCCATCCTGAGGAAAACAAGGCAGAGAAGATGACCACACATGGACATGTGCTCCACTTTCCTCCTGTCACAGGGACACTGCAAGGCAATCACCTTGGATTGCTCTTGGTAATGGAGCTCAGATCCAGAGGGTAATCACTGTCCTCGCTCATACACCTCTGACATTCATCATCGATCCAATATGGGTCCCCATTGGTTCCAGACATTGCTACTGTTCATGAACGTATGAATCCAAAATCTGGTTCCATTTCGGACATGGCACGCCACCCGAACCCAAGCAGGAACACTAACCGTGACTCTCACTTGGCAGCAGCTCCTCCTCGGCAGGCTTTCCATCAAACTTGACCTCGGAGAAGTCCTCCTGCCCGCAGGCCACGTCCATTCTGAGAAACAGAGGGCAGAGCAGAAGGCAACAAATGGACGCGTGCCCTATTTGTCACCCGTCACAGTGACACATTTACACAGTCACCTTTTGTTGGAGTTAGTGAGGGACCTCAGATCCAGAGAGTATTCACTGTCCTCACTCATACACCTCCAGCAGTCATCATCGGTACATATGTGTCCTCACTTTTTCCAACGAGGGCTACTTTCCCATTAGGTCACTCCTGGACCAACTGACCAATGACAATCCGTACAAAATCCACCCCATCCCAAGTAGCAACGCTGACCAGGAC
>CM053401.1:3996461-4011462 GCA_028644305.1 Xerus rutilus
ATTTCCTAACAATTCGGTAACTGCTCTGAGCAAGACACCCATTCCCAAGCAAGGACAGCCTGCACAACTCACACTAGGCGGCAGCTCCTCCTCAGCACACCACAAAGGGCACCAGCCACAGAGAAGCATTCCGTCCACAGGACACGGCCATTCTGAATGGAGAGGGCAGAGAAGATGACCACACATGGACATGTGCCCCACTTTTCTCTTGTCACAGGGACACTGCAAGGCAATCACATTTGATTCCTTTTGGTAATGGAGCTCAGATCCAGAGGATAATCACTGTTCTCGCTCATATACCTCCGACATTCATCATCGATCCAATATGGGTCCCCATTGGTTCCAGAGTTCGCTACTGGTACATTAATGTATGAATGCAAAATCTGGTTCCATTTCGGACCTGGCACACCACCCGAATCCTAGCGGGAACACTAACCATGACTCTCATTTAGCAGCAGCTTATCCTCAGAGGGGTCTCCATCAAACTTGACCTAGGAGAATTCCACTTGTCCACTGGCCACGTCCATTCTGAGGAACAGAGGGCAGAGGAGAAAGCAACAAATGGAGGCGTGCCCCATTTCTCACCTGTCACAATGACACATTAAAACAGTCACCGTTGGTTGGAGTTAGTGAGGGACCTCAGATCCAGAGGGTATTCACCGTCCACACTCATACACCTCCAGCAGTCATCATCGAATCATATGTGTCCTCACTTTTTCCAACCATTACTTCCTTTCCCATTAGTTACCTACGGGATCAACTGTGCACACCCAGCTCATCCCAAGAAGGAACACCGACCATGACTCACACTGGGCAGCGGCTCCTCCCCTGCAAGGCACCAACGGCACCAGACCATAAAGCCAGGCTTCTCTCCATCGGCCAGGTTTACTCTGTCGAGAGACAGGCAGACAAGAGGACAATACATGGACATATGCTCCACTTTTCACCTGTCACACTCAGACACTGGTGAAATGTCCCTTGGTGGCAGACGTGAAGGACCTCAGATCCAAAGGGTATTCACCGTCCTCACTCATACACCTCCAGCAGTCATCATCGATCCGTGTGTGTCCTCACCGTTTCCACCACTGCTAATTTAGCATTCACCAACTAAAGGGTCAACTGACCACATAGATCCCGTACACAATCCACCCCGTCCAAAGCAGGAACACTGACCAGGACTCGCACTGGGATTCAGCTCCTCCTCCACAGGGTACAAATGGCACCACTCCATGCTGCCATCCTGCTGTCCGCCGGCCAGGTCCATCCTGAGGAGCACAAGGCAGAGGAGATGACCACACATGGACATATGCTCCACTTTCCTCCTGTCACAGGGACATTGTAAGGCAATCACCTTGGATTGCTCTTGGTAATGGAGCTCAGATCCAGAGGCTAATCACTGTCCTCGCTCAAACACCTCTGACATTCATCATCGATCCAATATGGGTCCTCATTGGTTCCAGACATTGCTACTGGTTCATGAACGTATGAATGCAAAATCTAGTTCCATTTGGGACCTGGCATGACACCCGAACCCAAGCAGGAACACTAACCGTGACTCTCACTTGGCCGCAGCTCCTCCTCGGCCGGCTCTCCATCAAACTTGACCTCGGAGAAGTCCTCCTGCCCGCAGGCCACGTCCATTCTGAGAAACAGAGGGCAGAGGAGAAGGGAACAAATGGACGCTTGCCCTTTTTGTCACTCCGTGGCTTGCTTAGACAATCACCTTTGATTGGAGTTAGTGAGGGACCTCAGATCCAGAGAGTATTCACTGTCCGCACTCATACACCTCCAGCAGTCATCATCGGTACATATGTGTCCTCACTTTTTCCAACCAGGGCTACTTTCCCGTTAGGTCACTCCTGGACCAACTGTCCAATTATAATCCATACAAAATCAACCCCGTCCCAAGTAGCAAGGCTGACCAGGACTCACACTGTGATGTAGCTCCTCCCCAGCAGGGGACAAATGGCACCAGACAGCAGAGCAATTCTTCTGTCCACTGGCCACGTCCATTTGTGCAGATGGGGCCAGACAAGAGGATAACAAATGGACATGTGCCCTGCTTTTCACCTGTCACAGACACACATGGGATTGGAATCATGGAAGGAACTCAGATCCAGAGGATATTCACCGTGCTCACTCATACCGATCCAGATATCATCACTGATCCAACACAGGTCCTCCATTTTTCAAACGCCCCCTTGCTATTTTCCAATCCATGGATTCAATAACGGACTAATGATAAACCCTGTCATTCACTAGAACTGGGTGCCTTTCTAGGACTAATCTATATGGAAAACCATGCGATAGACACATCTCCCCCCGTCGTTCACGTCACATAACCATCATCACTTCAACGCTCTCTGTCTCTCCCGTTTCCTATGGAAGCTGTGCAACCTCACATAGGTGACCCTGATGTACACTTCCTGACAACTCAGGAAATGGTCTACGCACGCCACCCCTGCCCATGCCCCAACACTGACCACGACTCACACTGCCCCTACAGCTCCTTCCGGCACCGTCGCAATGCCACCTGGCCATGGGGCTATCCTCCGGTCCACAGGCCATGTCCATTCTGAGGAGTGGAAAGTAGAGAACACGACAACAAATGGACATGAGCCCTACTTTCCACCTGGCCAGTCAGTCACTTAGGCCATCACCCTGGGTGGGCGATAGGGAAGGACCTCAGTTCCAGAGGGTAGTCACCGTCCTCACTCATACACCTCCACCAGTCATCATGGATCCCAAAGGGCTCCTCCATCTTTCCCAGCATCACCACTTTCTGAACCATTAATTCATTAATTGGCTGTTACTCCATGGTTCAAGAAATCTGCACTGCCGCGTTAGGACTAAACTTCATGGAAGATGGACACACCTCAGTCATTAAGGACTGTCAAAAAGGCATTAAGAACACAATATTTCATGTCTCTCCTTGGAGCCATGCGAAGTACGGATGTCACATGTGTGACCAGGCTGCACATTTCCTAACAATTCGGTAACTGCTCTGAACTAGACACCCATTCCCAAGGAAGGGCAGCATCCACAACTCACTCTGGGTAGCAGCTCCTCCTCTGCCGGGCACAACAGCGCTAGACCTTAGAGCCATACTTCTGTCCACTGGCCAAGTTTTCTCTGTCGAGAAACAGTCAGACATGAGGAGAAATAATGCATATATGATCTACTTTTCACCTGTCCCAGGAAGCCATTCATGAAATGACCCTTGGTGGCAGACATGAAGGACCTCAGATCTAGAGGGTATTCACTGTGCTCACTCATACACCTCCACTAGTCATCATCAATCCATAATGGGTCTTCATTGTTTCCCAATATTGCTATTTCCAATTCATTGATTCATTGATTGACTAATTATAAGTCCTATTATTCACTAAATCTAAAGTGCCTTTTATAATTAATCTTCATGTGCTATCATTGCAACATGGACAGATACTATCATTAATTATTGTGCCATATGCGTTATCAATACACTGCTTTTTTCCCTCCTGTTATCTATCAAATTTGTAGAAGCTCACATATGAGATTATGCTGTACACTTCCACATAATTCAGTCAATTGTCTTAAACTAGCCTCTCCATCCCACCAAGTAACTCTGCTTTGACTCACATCTGCATGGATGTTTTCTGAGTGTTTTGCTAATGGCTCCTGTCCATGGAGAAGGCCTCTTGTCCACAGGCCACATCTACTCTACGTGCAGAAGGCTGAGAAGAAGGCAAGAAATGAAAATGTGCCCTGCTTTTCACCTGTCACTGTGAGACCTTTAGGCAATCACCCTGGTTGGGAGATAGGGACAGACCTCAGATCCAAATGGTATTCACCATCCTCACTCATACTTTCCTCCGCCATCATTGATCCAGTACATTTCCTCATTTTTTCCAACCAATCTTAGTCTGATTTATTAGTTTATTAATCCATTAATTGACTGATGATAAGCCCTATGCAGGCCACCTTGTCCATAGCAGGATCACTAACCCTGAATTACACTGGTCTGTAGCTCCTTCCCAACAGGCAATAATGGCACCAGATCATGAGGCAGTCCTCCTGTCCAATGGCCATGTCCATTCAGAGGAGCAGAGGGCAGAGAAGATAACAACAAATGGGATGGGCCCTACTTTTTTCCTATCACAGTGAGACATGTAGGCAATCACTCTTGGTGGGAAATGTGAAGGATCTCAGATCCAGAGGGTATTCACTGTCCTCACTCATACACTGCCAGCAGTCATCCGCAATCCAGCGTGATTCCTCAATCTTTCCAACGATTGCTACTTTGCGATCCATTAATTTATTTTTTTATTAATTGATTAGTCATAAGCCCTGTGATTTGCTAAATCTGAATTACTTTTTTACTACCAATCTGCATGTGAAATGACGAAACAATGACACATCTGTGTCATTAATTATTGTCAAATATGTGTACCTAAGCAGTATAAATAAATAAATAAAATGAATGAAGTCAATGTGCATTATCAACGCACCACTTCCCTTCACTCCTGTTACCTACTGAGGATGCACAACCTCACACATATGATTAGGCTGTGCACTCCTTAAGAATTCAGTAAATAATCTAAGCAAACCATCCTGTCCCAAGCAAGTACTCTGCCGTCACTCACAGTGGGCTGCAGCTCTTCCTCAACAGGATGCTAATGGCACCTGACCATGGAACAGTCCTTGTCACATTTATGTAGTTGGACAATGCTTTATCCATGTTATGTCAATTTATTTAACTATTTGTTCGCTGATTCTTTCATTGATCCAATAATAACAGTAGAAAGAAAGTGTGTGAAAACAAAGGCAAGATTGCCTTTATGTTGGACCTCAGAGCTGCAGATGTGTATTATTAAATAGTCTTTGACTCACGCTAGCATAGCATTGGCCTGAGGAAGGCCCACTATTTCTTCATTCATTTCTAAGTTATTTAATTGATTAATTCAGTTATTATAATGTTAAACCACTATGAATGATAAAAGTCAAAGAAGAGACTTTAAATCCCAAATACTCAACTAGGATCATTCTCACTTCACTAGATCTCTTCCACTAATTATCCTTAGTATTTCTTATACACATTAATCAATAATACTGCATATGAATCCCTTATTTGCCCCTAGGCAACAATTTGCCTTTTTTGATTATATTTCATGCTTTTTTAATAATCAGTGATTTCAGCTGGCTGGGAATGTAGCTCAGTGGTAGAGCGCTTGCCTTGCATGTGTGAAGTACTGGGTTCGATCCTCAGCACCACATAAAAATAAATAAAGATATTGTGTCCATCTACAACTAAAAAATATTTAAAAAAAAAATAAGCAGTGATTTCCACAGTTTCACTTACTAACAGCAATGGTCCAAGAATATTTAATTTAAAATTTCAGGGAAAAAAATCATGTTTTAAATAACTTTTATTCAAGTGTATTATAATAACTGCTCTATTTTATTATTAGTTATTATTGACTTCTAACTCCTCCTAATTTATAATGCAACTATTTTAAGTATATACATACAAGGAAAAACATAGGTATGGGTGGGGTACAGTGCTCTCCAGTCTCGGGGACCCACTGGGGGTCCTGAACCACATCCCAGATGGACCTGGAGAACTATTGTGTCCTTAAATAAACCCCCAAATCAAGCTAAGAACATCGACTATACAGTGCTCTCCAGGTTCCTAACGTAACATGCAACCAAAGCAGAGTCCTTCAGCTGGAGGAGGGGTCCATTCTGAGAAGCATGAGTGACAGCTAGCATCTTTTCAAATGGGGACATTTTCTGCCCTGGTCCTTGCTAAAGGACCAGGTAAAAGACCTGGTAAAGACCTCACATTTAGCCATTCACGGAGGTAATCGGTGATTTAAAATACATATTCCTTATGAAAATGAATAATTTTCAACATACTCCTGACAGAAAATGAATCTTGTACTATAACTACACTCTCTAAATCATCCTTTCCTAAAAAGGTGAGCATTCCCTGTGGCATTTCCTTAAATTGGTTTGGAGTTCACACTACATCAATAGTTTTATTGAATCACCATCTATTTTCATACTGGGGCAATGTTTTAGTCCATTCATCTCTATGTATTTGTATTGATTGATGGGTCCTTCCATTGATACAGCATGACAATTTGAAGATATATGGCCACAGGTACTAGACCACAGTTCCTGTGAACCCTGACGCCTGCCCACAGGACCACGTCCTCCAGAAGAGGATGAGTTTTTTTCACTATAGACCTGAGCTCCAGGCACCTCTTCAGCACATAGGGTTCACAGGAACCCTGATGTCATCTCTGACCCACGCGGGCCATCTTGCACCACTGTCACCTGCCTTCTTTCATGAATCATTTTATTATATCTAGTTATGAAAATTTGAGAATATAAATTAAAAAATTTAAAATGCCACCATTTAGAAGAGATAGAAATATCTTTTTGCATTAGGAGAGGCTTTAAACCCCTGAATTGGTGTATCGTTTTTGTATATTATCCTGTTTTTGTAGCTACATTCATTAATACAGTGCTTCTAATATCCACAGATGTCACAAGAAACAATCATGTTCTTTAATCTATTTCACACTCTTTTTTTGAAAAAAAGTAAAAGATTTATGTGGAATATAAGCAGGAAAAAAGAACTAAAAAATAAGCAAATAGTAAGAGGTCTTTCTTTTTTATTTTTCAAATTTATATTTATATGGGGATTAAAAGACCACATTAATTTAATTTTGTAATTTTTAAAAATTTTATTATTTGTCCAAGTTAATGTTAATAATTAAAATAGTATTCTATAATCCTGAATCTCATTCCCTGTACTGAAACAATTGCACATATTCCTTTGTGGTTTTAGGTAATGTTTTTATTTCTAAAAAATATGCTTCCCATCCCTACCAAACACATTTTCTTGTTGTCCTTCCAGTTTTTGCTTTCAATTTTAAACATTATTTATTACCTAGGTCCTAATATAGACATTTCTATAGGAGAAGATTGATATTAAATGCTTTTATCTCCTACTAAATTCTAAATCAAAATCATAGGATGAGGAAAGACCCTGAAACCAGAGAAAGAACTTTAACCATTAGTCACATGAATCTCAGCACTCTTAAGCAACCACAGAGCTGGTGACCACAGAAGAATGTAAGTCATCTCAGTGCATTATTCTGAGAATAAAAAGGAAGCCTGGTGTGCACTGATTCTTATGCTTTTCATTCCTACAGTCATTCCATTGTTTATTACTATTTCATTTTGTACTGGGTGTGTGTGTATGCATATATATGTGTATATTTTGTGTTTCTGTATACACACATACATGCATGCACACACATCTTATACAAGGAATACTTCTGTCTTGAGCCTAACCCAGAATAATAAAGCTGTTTCTTATTTACTGTCTATGCAATTCTTACCTACAATGGTAACACTGTTTCTAAATAGCCACAAAATGTTATGCATTTTAACCAATATTTCTTTTGTAACTTAAATTCCTGCATATATAACCAAGATTTCTTCCTTCAAAATAAATGCTCATAAAGAACACTCTTCTTTATAAATTTATTACTTTAGCTCAAGGACACGTTAATAATAAACCTATTGCCATAAGTGCAATGACATCATCTGTGTACATCCCTGATTTTTTCTAGCATCAACTCCGATAGGGAAAATAGATTAATTCAGTAGTGTGTTGGACCTCAGAGTTTCAGACATACATCATTCATGGTCCATGACACAAATGCCACTCGTTGTCATCATGGGTGCATCACTTGGTCACATTTTCTCCATTTGTCCTGACATGTTGATCAACAAAAAGGTTATCTCATTAATAACAACATTGGAAGAGGCTTTAAACCCCTGAGCTGTACATGTAGAACATACTGTAAACAGCATGGTTAACAAAAGCCAAGAAGGCTTTTGAACATCAGTCTAAGGAACTGTTATCAACATAAGAATAAAATTAAACTGAATAACTTAATGTTTAATCTGATACTGATAATGAGGTCATGGTAAATATTTTGTTCACTTACAACTTTTAAAGTTTTTAATTGAGAGAGAAAATTTGTGTGTTCCTCCTATACAACATGATGTTTTAAAGTCTATACAGATTGTGCAATGACTAAATCTAGCTAATCAACATATGCATTCTCATATACTAATGAGTTTTGAAGTGAGAACATGGAATTTCTCCCTTCATATTTTAAGAATATAATATATATTATTTACAATAGTCATAATATTGCATAAAATATCTTTTAAATTTATTCTTCTTATTGAATTAACTTAATAGTATCTAATTTGCCAAGAACACACTCAAATGAGTAAAGTCAAGAAAGAATTTTGGCAAAACACTCACTGTAAGTCTTCTCGAACTCAGAGGAAGCAGGACATTTTTGGTCACAAGAGAAGCTTCATCAGGTGACTGTGTCACTTCCAAAGAGTACAAAGGAGGGGAGATGATAAAAACTTCCTCTCCATTGATCCATATGTTCTACTATGAAGAAGAAATTTAGACAATGGTTAATCTATTGTAATATTTCTTTTCCTCTTAATAAATACCATGATATTTTTCATTTGCATATTATATCTGTGGTAACATTCATTTAACTACCATATTTTTTAAAATATTTTTTTAGTTATAGATGGACACAATATATTTTTTTTATTTTATTTATTTTTTATGTGGAGCTGAGGATTGTGCCCAATGCCCCACATGTGCGAGTCAAGCGCTGTGCCCAGAGCCACAACCCCAGCCCTGTCATATATTTTATTAATAAACAGTGCTTGACCATCTTTGTCTTTCTTAATTTACATCTTTTTTAATTATACATTCTTGATCACTTACAATATTCTCAAAACTCATGAACAGAAGGATCAAAAACATTGATATCTAAAGATAAGTTCACATAAAAAATGAAGAAGGGACAGAATTACAATAATTGGACCTCAGAGTTTCAGACACCAGGTGCTCATCGCACATCACTCACAGGCAACCAGTTGTCATCATTGGTCCAGGGCTAAGCCCTCTTTCAACTACAATTAATAGACATCGATTTGTTGGTCAATTTATTAACAAATACATATGAATAATAAAACACAAGAGTAATATCACTAACCTATTAATCCACCAATAATACTTACAAGAGCCTATGATTCCAAACACCTGAACCAAGATAGGAACAAGAACCTGACTCACACTGACCTGCAGGCTCCCACCAGAGATTCAGCCATGGGGCACCCGACCACGGAGGACTTCCAAACCAGCTCCAACGGGGCCACTGGGACAAGCTCACAGCAGACCCGAGGATGGAAAACAAACAAAACAGCACTGAGACACTTTCTCCACGGACCCCTGCTTTTCACTCGTCATGAGAAACTCGTCTGTGTGACCTTGGCATGTTCACTAAAAGGGCAGTGTCTTAGTTCTCAGCAAAAGTAGCAAATTCAAAATGGCCCCAGACCACAACATGAGCCAAGTTTCTGCATTTGCTGCGTCCTCTAAGGCAAGAAGACTTGGCCATGGAACACCAGTACAGATTGGACCTGTGTGCTGACATGTGTGAGCCCTGTTCCGTGACCCACCACCAAGTTCCATCATTGAGCAATCCTCCAATCCTTCACTCTTTGGTATTTTCTCATCTAACTATACTTGCAGGGTTTGCAAGTATAACCACAAAGGGGAAGAACAAGATTCTTAAAGTTCCTGGCTTGAGTCCAGAGGATGGCACCTACCAAAAGGAGCTTCTGTCCTCTCATGTTGGACATCATGTCTAGACATGCTTTGTCCCTCATATGTGGCCCATGTGACACCAACCAAGAGCACAAGGTCATGTCTTGCTCTCTTAATGTTCATTCATTTGTACCTTTGTTTTGATTAAGTCATTCATTAATGTATAAGAATAAAATGAAACATGATGTCCACAAACCTAAGCTGCTGGACAAATCCAACATCTGTCTGTAGAATCATCTGCAACACAGACAATGCCCTTTCAATATGCAACATCCACGTGGCTCATGACCAATTAATAAATGTTAGGTTCCTCATCATTATTGGGCCAAGGGTAATTTTTATTTGATAAAGAATTTTAATGATACTGTGATACCTCTACACCAGCCCACAGAGGAGGAAAACCACCTTGGCTATCACTCACAGGGGTCACTTTCTTAACACAGTAATGTCACAGGAAGTCTGCACATGACAGGGTCCTCAGGGCAGGGTCCTCCTAGGGCAGCCTTTGGTGCAGAATGGGGCAGCCATTCTGAAGCACCAAGCAGACAAGATCACAATAAACCTGGGACCCTCTCTCCACTGATCTGTGTACCCCATCTCTCACTTCTGTCCTTTGCTTGGCTTTCATCAATATATGGCAATATTTGTTTTTCTCAAAACAGGATAAACTCTCACTTGCAAAAGATGAAGAGCAATGCCCAAGTATGATCTGTCACTGTGTACATCACTCTGACCCCAGAGGAAACATAAGATCAGCTTGTGCTTGTTTTCACCCATGTTTCCAGTTTTCCCATCACATATTATGCCAGTGGACGATGCTGAAGTCCCTGAATACATTTGTCTGCCCACCAATTAATAAGTTTATAAGAATACACATGAAATGTATGGAGAGAAAGATCCAGGCCTCCTGCCATCACCTGACACTGCACATAGGACCGTTTCCATAGTGGGAATGGACAAGCGTCTGCACCTGTTGGACCTCTGATTTATTTACTGGTCCAATTAAAATAGCATGAAACACATGACAATAAAGATCTCATCTGTTCTGGGATGGACCACAGAGGTCCAGACACTTTCATTCTTTCTTTTCTATTTTTTTGGGAGGAGGGACACGGTTAGTATCATGGATTGAACTCAGGGGCACTCATCCACTAAGTCACATACCTAGTCCTATTTTGTGTTTTATTTAGAGACAGGTTCTCACTGAGCTGCTTGCTTAGTGCCTCACTTTTGATGAGGTTGGCTTTGAACTTGCAATCCTCCTGCCTCAGCCTCCTGAGCCCCTGGGATTGCAGGCTAGCACCACCGCACCCGGCTCTAGACACTTCCATAGCATATGACTCATGCATCAAAAGTGGCCCACTGATTTAATCATTGATTTGCTGATAATGCATGAAATACCTCTTACTCCCAGAAAGCTCACGAACAGCCCTGGTGGTCCTCATCCGTACGAGGACCACTTCACATCACTGTGCCCCTTCACCAGGCATCTGCAGTTTTATACACATACGGATTCCAGTATATCACTTCCCATTCAGCCCGTAGGTGGCTTTGGGTGTAATCTAATGTATTATACTTCACAGTTTTTACAAATACAGCAAAGACCCTTTAATGATCCAGCAGAGCCACCACAAGAACTCTGCTATCACTCACATTGGTCCCACGTCCTGACGCAGAGATGTAGCCCACGGTTTGATGACCACAGAGGTATGGCTCCACGCCCTCAGAGCATCCCTGCTGAGGAGTACAGAGCAGAGCAGAAGGTAAGGAGTGAGATATTCCCCCCACCGACCTGTGCTGCTCCCATGGCCTTTGGGCTTGGACCTCAGAGTTCCAGAAACATTATCATGACCTGAGACTCATACGCCGGCACTGATCATCACTGGTCCAAGGAAAGGCCCACCTCATTCAACCTACCTCATTCATTTCTACATTTTGTGTCTGCATGAGTACATTCAACTTGATCATTTGAGCTGTGCACTAACTTTTATTTTAATTGTACAAATTTATGGGAAACAGTATGAAAACACGATCCACGTAACAGTGACAAGAACTGAACAAGGTGGTTAACACTGGCATCACAGGAAGGGTTCTACTGACTCTTTGATGGATGTGTAGTAACTACATACTTGTCTGTGCACAGGGAGCTATGGCAGAGCATTGTACAACTGGTCTCCTCCTACCAGAGCCATTAACAGCACCAGCAGTGCTCTTTTGTGGGGGGCAGGGGTCATGGGGGACTGAACTCAGGGGACTTGACCACTGATCCACATCCCCAGCCCTATCTTTATGTATTTTATTTACAGACAGAGTCTCACTGAGTTGCTTAGCACTTTGCTTTTGCTGAGGCTGGCTTTGCACATGCAATCCATGTGTGCCACGGTGCCCAGGCACCATCATTATTTTCAATTTGGAAACTTTGTGCACACCTCTTTGTTCATAAAACATATAATAGGTTTACTGAACTGTAGTCATTGTTAATCTCTTAGATCGTTCATAAAGTTCCTCGAAAACTATGATTCAAAAACACCCAACAAGGGCATACCTCTGCATGATAGAGATCCAGGAAGATCCTCACCACAATACTCACCCATCAGTGCTCATCCACACTTTTTATATATGGTTTACTTCGTATCAAGATTCATCTTACTCCAAAATTCAAAATGATTATTCTAAGCTTCATGAGGTGGTGCTACAAACATTTCAAGGATACAGGGAGTTCCCCTAAACACACCACCCAAACCAAGACAGGAACAAGGACCTGACTCACACTGACCTGCAGGCTCCCACCAGAGATTCAGCCATGGGGCACCCGACCACAGAGGACTTCCAAACCAGCTCCAACGGGGCCACTGGGACAAGCTCACAGCAGACCCGAGGATGGAAAAGAAAACAAACAAAACAGCACTGAGACTCTCTCCACGGACCCCTGCTTTTCACTCGTCATGAGAAACTCATCTGTGTGACCTTGGCATGTTCACTAAAAGGGCAGTGTCTTAGTTCTCAGCAAAAGTAGCAAATTCAAAATGGCCCCGGACCACAACATGAGCCATTCACTGCGTCCTCTAAGGCAAGAAGACTTGGCCATGGAACACCACCAGCACAGGTCCCAGGTTCCACACCTGGGACCTGTGCGCTTACGTGTGTGAGCCCTGTTCCGTGACCCACCACCAAGTTCCATCATTGAGCAATCCTCCAATCCTTCGCTCTTTGGTATTTTCTCATCTAACTATACTTGCAGGGTTTGCAAGTATAACCACAAAGGGGAAGAACAAGATTCTTAATTTCCTGGCTTGAGTCCAGAGGATGGTGCCTACCAAAAGGAGCTTCTGTCCTCTCGTGTTGGACATCATGTCTAGACATGCTTTGTCCCTCATATGTGGCCCATGTGACACCAACCAAGAGCACAAGGTCATGTCTTGCTCTCTTAATGTTCATTCATTTGTACCTTTGTTTTGATTAAGTCATTCATTAATGCATAAGAATAAAATGAAACATGATGTCCACAAACCTAAGCTGCTGGACAAATCCAACATCTGTCTGTAGAATCATCTGCAACACAGACAATGCCCTTTCAATATGCAACATCCACGTGGCTCATGACCAATTAATAAATGTTAGGTTCCTCATCATGTTCATTATTGGGCCAAGATTAATTTTTATTTGTATAAAAATGTTTAAAAAGAAATGTTAAATATCACTAAGCTGCACCTATATTATTATTTACAGGGAAGAAGTATCTGTCACATACTGTCAATCGTGTACTTCATACAGGAACATTCTACCTTTTTTGGTTATACTTACTTTTTTAAATGCAGCAAATATCTCTTAAAAAACAGTCAAAACTGTAACATCAGCTGTGACTCACCCTGTAATCCAAACTTCATGCCATGAACAGGCTCAAAACCATCCAATCTGAGAAGCAGAGAGCAAAGAAGACCATTAAAACAGGACGCCTATCCACAGATCATAGCTGATCATACTCCCTGTACTTGCTCTGTTAGGAATTCATTATCTGGAGGATACTCAGATCATTTTTTGTACAAAAAGGAATAACCAGAAACATTATCTGTCCCAGGTGTTGAGAATTGCCTATCAAGGAAGGTACAGCATTGTAAGGTTTGTTTACATTGCTGCCAATGGTTTCTATACATAACACTGACTCTTAGCTTGTCACTTATAAGAAGTATTTCCATATATATACATATATATAAATTTTTCATTGATCCAATTACAATTATAGAATGAAAATGAATGAAGGCACTAGGAAAAATGAATATGTTCTATATTACTGATGTCTGTGTAATAGGATTATTTCAAGAAGAGAAGGCCAGACAAGCATTCATATTCTATGAATCATACACCAGCAACAGTCATCATCAATCCAACATTGATCCTCTGTTTCTCCAATGAGTTCTACTTTGCCTATTCATTAAGTCATTAATGCATCAATTATAATTAAAGACCCCTTGATTCACAAAAAACTCAAAGAGCCATGTTATGCCTAATATGTTATAAATCATTCCAATGTCAGTATGTTGGCATTAATTCATTAAAGACACTCAGTTTTTCATATACTCAGTATCAATACTACTGTTTTTATCACAAATATAAAGCTCACCATTTTTATTATATTTACATTTTGTAAAACTCAGGAAATACTCAAGGAAACTAACCAAACCTAGACAAGAACACTTTTGTGATAGTTCACACTGGCCTGCAGCCCCTTCTCACCATGAAGGACCCTCCCACCAGAGGCCATGTCCATCATGAGAAGCAGAGGGGAGAGAAGATGACAACAAACGGAGATAGGCCCTACTTTTCACCTGTCACAGTGAGACATTTACACAATCATCTTTGATGGGAGATGGCAAGGACCTCAGATCCAGAGGGTATTCACCGTCCTCACGCATACACCTCCAGCAGTCATCAACAAAACAGCATGGGATCTCAATCTTTCCTACCATTGCTACTGTCTGAGTCATTAATTCATTAACTAATTATTATTAATTCACTAATTATAAGCCCTAGGATTCACTAAATCTGAAGTGTCTTGCTACTACCAATCTACATGTGGAATGATTGAACAATGACACCTCCGTGTCATTAATTATGCTCACATAAGCACTATGATTGCTATGCTTCCTGTCCCTCCTCCTATCAATTGAATGTATACAGCCTCACATATGTGACTCGGCTATATTCGTCCTATGAATCACTAAATGGTCTTCAGAAAAACACCCCATCCCAAGCAGGAACACTGACCACAACTCACACTGGTCTGCAGCTCCT